>CM056049.1:464450927-464590927 GCA_029574335.1 Rana kukunoris
TGATCTTTGAAACATATAGCTATAAATAAATACACTGTAGCTATCTGTTATTTCTAAAAAAAAAAGTGCATTTACCAACTTATGATGAATCAAAGTTAATTTATCCCACACATTAGCATATGTGTATACAGTAAATATTTTAGAAGAAATGTGTAAGCTTTTCATTGTGTATGACATAGTTTCACGTTACGCATTACGAAGTTAGTGCATCTACCTTATTACTCTCTCTAGCAAAATAAGTCTGAGTTGTTGTTTTACTAAAGAAGTTGTGTTGTGTTACTAAAAAAAAAAAAAATGTTCACTTAGCAAAGTAAATGTTTATTAAGCTTTGTTTATTTAAGTTTAATTAATATATTTTTTTATATATTTAAACAATGTGCCACGCTTCTAATGAAAATGTGTGATTGAATGTAATTCCCTAATAACATATATTCAAGCAGTGATATAAGTGGATTAACAAAGTTAACACTGCATAATAACAATGTAAAAAATAATGCCAAATTACCTTGTCAATGCTAGTGCAATAACTCATTGCCACCCGAATACACCCAATCTGCTAAACCAATTGATTCAAATCTGCTGATAATAAAATATGATGCAAAAACATTGGGCCAGATTCACAGAGCCCTTACTCCTGTCTAACTCGCGTTAGACTGGGGTACTTTCAAATTACGCGTGTTTTTTCACTACTCTGAAACCTCAAACCATGAAAATACGGCTGCGGGCTTCAATCTGACTGGCTTACGTGTTCGTACGCCTTCGGATCTACGCTGCAATAAATTTGCGGCCGCTGGGTGGAGTTCCCGTCGTTTTCCGCGTCGGGGTAAGTCAAATGAGCTTTTGCTGATGATCCACGAAGTTACGAACGTCAATCGCAATCTCTTACGGCATCTTTAGTCATCTTTTTGCTGCGTAAAATTATACCAGCTTTTTGCTGATCTAATATTAGACAGCCCATGTTAAGTATGGCCGTCATTCCCGCGTCGAATGTCAATGTCTTTTTTTATTTTTTAAGTAAGTCGTCCGGGAATAGGAATGTACGTAAACGGCGCTACTCAAACAACGAATGACGTATCGATGTTATTTCGCGCAATGCACGGCGGGAAATTTCTGAATGGAGCATGCGCAGTTTGATCGCCGCGGGGACGCACCTAATTTAAATACTTCACGCCCCATAATCGCGTATTTCGATTATGCGGCGATAAATACACTACGCCGCCGTACCGTAAGTGACAAAATCTACCAGAATTCGGCATATAGCCTGGTAAAATACGGCGGCGTAGTGTATCTCTGATACTCTGCGCCAATGTAATTGTATCTAAATCTGGCCCATAGATTCTAAATAAATTATAAAGTGCTGTGCAATTAAATTGTGCAATATAATGGATATACAATAGTGCTATACAGCAAATTAGTGAAGAAGTGACAAGTCCCTGTCACACAACACGTACGTGAGGGGCAACAGGTTCGGGGCAATGATTGTATTGATTCTGCAGAGAGTAAGAAGCTGATGCAATGTCACAAGATTGCACGATTTTATATAGTAGGTGCACTGGTACACCCAGCAAATGTGAGTTGTTTACCTTTTACAAATAAAAGCACAGAGTTTTTATGATATAAGCACTATTGGCACTCATTTCTTTACATATATGTGTTGGCAACCCTTATATATTGGAGAGACACAGCGACGGCAGTTGAAGGAGGAACAGACATCTGATATATTGGTCCCTAGGGACTAAAAAGCTGTTTTTCTCCAGGCTTAAAGGGATTGTAAAGGTAAAAAATGTTTTCCCTAAATAGCTTCCTTTACCTTAGTGCAGTCCTCCTTCACTTACCTCATCCTTTGATTTTGCTTTTAAATGTCCTTATTTCTTCTGATAAATCCTCACTTCCTGTTCTTCAGTGTGTAACTCCACACAGTAATGCAAGGCTTTCTCCCTGGTGTGGAGGGGGCGAGCAGGAGAGTCAGGATGCCCACTAACACACAGCTCCTTTCTCTATCTGCAAAGTAGAGAGCGTCCTGACTCTCCTGTTTGCCCCCTCCCCCCTCAAGAGACTTTCTCCACACCAGGGAGAAAGCCTTGCATTACTGTGTGGAGTTACAGACAGAAGAACAGGGAGTGATGATTTCTCAGAAGAAATAAGGACATTTAAAAGCAAAATCGAAAGATGAGGTTAGTGAAGGAGGACTGTACTAAGGTAAAGGAAGCTATTTAGAGAGAATTTTTTTCAGCTTTACATTCCCTTTAAGTGTGAGGTCACCTAATCCCAGGTGAGTTCACACCTAATTGGGGAGCACAAGGGTGTGTGTTAACACATGCATGAAGGAATAAGAAGGCACCGTTTTGGATCTTTGACATCACAGCACTTTTATTGAAGCATTATATATCTGGACTGCACAATTTTTTAATACATTTATTTGTCACGCAATAATATGGGAATGTGTTAAGGGGTGGTAAAGGTTTGTCTTTTATTTTTTAAATAGATTCCTTTAAGCTAGTGCATTGTTGGTTCACTTACCTTTACCTTCAATTTCCCTTCTAATTTTTTTTCTTTGTTTGTATTTCTCACTTCCTGTTTCTCATCAGTAAGCTTTCCACCATCATCCGAGCGGTGGAAAGTCATTTAGAACAGCTTACTGAACAGCTTACTGAGGAGGAACAGGAAGTAAGAAATTCAGACAAAGAAAACAAAGAAAAAAAACAATTGGGAAATTGAAGGAAAAGGTTAGTGAACCAACAATGCACTAGCCTGTTTAGAAAGGAACCTGTTTAGAAACAAACCTTCCGCTGATCGGAACCCTCCCCCCCTCCGGTGTCACATTTGACACCTTTCAGGGGGGTGCAGATACCTGTCTTTAGACCCACTTTAAGTGCTGTCTGCTTAGATATTGCATAAATACTAGTTGCTTGGAAGAGTTTAATTAATACATCAATATTTTTTTATTAGGAAAATAAAATGTGGAAAAAACTGCGCTAAACCGAAGTGAAAAAATGTTGAAGCTGCCAGCACACAAACAAACAAAGACAATGGAATAATGAAAATAAAAAATGCGGCGCTTGCAAATAGTGTCTCAATATTATTTTACAGTATCTTGATACCCAGTGGGAATGGCTTCCCCCACCACAAAGCCACCCCCCACCCTACCTACCCTCCTCAACAGGAGAACACAATGGCTCAGCAGGAGAGATTCAAGTGATTTTCATTCCTGCAACCTCTAAATCATTCTCTCTATGGCTGGCTTTAAGCTAGGTATGCATGGGTCGAATGTCAGTGGACAGCGGGCGGTTAAAAAAACAGCCGTCTTTCGGCCCGTGTGTATGTCGGTCTGTCTGACAGAAGCCGGCTTCCGTCAGACGTGCATGCTGGAAAAGCAGCACCAACCGACACCCGATCGGCACTCTCAGCCAATGGCAGAGAGCACTGATTGGAGTATTCAGGCAGGGGGGCCATCCCCTGTCAGAACACAACAGCTCAACAGGGGAGATCGCTGGACCAACCTTGCTGCTCTGATCGAAGCTGTCAGCTTTTTTTCGTGCAACAATGCTTTAGCCTGCAAATCTCTACATTTAATGGAATTACAAAAATTATAAATGTCAAAATATAAAATTGCATTAAAGTGAACAGTTCTGTAATAGGTCAAATGGGCTCTAAATTGACCTGAAGTGTAAACAAATTAGTTCCTCTTTCTATCAATTAAAGTCCGTGAGCTACAGAGGAGAGGGGGAGGGGCTGAGCCACGGCTTCTTCTTAGAATGGACAAGGAGAGCAGTGGCTCGGCTTGAACACCCCCATAGCAAGCTGCTTGCTGTGGGGGCACTCGGCAGGAGGGAGGGAGGGGCCAATAGAGCCTATGAGGGATGTGAGAAGAGGGGGATCTGGACTGCTCTGTGCAAATAAACCACTGCAGAGAGCAGGTAAGTATAGACATGTTTGTTATTTAAAAAAAAAACAAGACTTTAGTATTACATTACGTATACCTCTATGAACAAGGCCTAAATTTAGTGTTCTCTGTGACTACAAATATTTATTAGAGAGACACTGGAGTTGATTTTCTAAAGACAAATGGACTGTTCACATATGTTCATTTTGTATTGATAATTTTCCCTTAGCTTAATGAAGGTAAAGTTCATACAATCTTGTGCAAGCAAAAATAATTTAAGTAAAAATGTACTTGCAAATTTAAAATTCCCCTAGCTATTGGCTACTAGACACAAGCATAGCAGGTTCACATGCTCCACCAGACCTTGAAGCACCAAAAAGTGTCACCTGCTTTGACAAAGGCAGGAGCAACTCTGGAGCACTGGTAAGGTGAGTATAACTAATGGAATTGGATTCTTAAAAAAAGACTATTGAGGAGATTTGCTAAAAGTGGAGCTCTCGGAATCTGGTGCAGCTGTGTATGGTACCCAATCAGCTTCTAACTGCAACTTGTTTAATTAAGATTTGGCATTAAAACCTCCAGTTTTAGTAAATCTCCCCCACTGTCACTTTACCATTAACAGGCATGACACGATGCTGTATCTTTTATTCTGAATCCTGAAAGATGTTTTTGTGCTGTTGTGCTTCCTAAACACCTGACCCACCCAAATATTAGCAGGACAAAGAACAGATTGTGCATACAATTTTGGTTCAACCACTACTGTGGGACTTTAGACTTATTCAAATTGAAATACATCAGATAAATATAGTTACAGTTTTGAATTGTAAGTCTGTTAACTTGCTGCACATTTTCACTGGTAAATTGTACACTTGCAGAGCACAAGTTCTAGTCTAAACGTTTCCAATTTGTTGCAAATTTGCATGGAAAGTCTCTAGCATGAAAATTCAGTCACAGCGACCCCCTGTGGTGGGATGACTTTTAGTGTGATTATGTAGCGTTACGTATGCAATTTTGATATGTTTTGTATATTCTATGGAGCTAAAATCACACTGGGATCACACCAAAGTAGTACATGAAACGTTTTCAAAGTTGCTCCATGCTGAGTTGCATTGATGTAGACGGACACCATTGAAAACAATGTGGTTTCTTTTGTGATGATTCTTTGGAATTTTAAATCACACTTGTATAAACAAGGCCTGAAAAATTACCAACATTTTAATTTTTCCTGTACTCAATTGGTTGATTGAATCATGATTTCCCCATATATACTAAGCTACTTGTTCCATTTAAATAAATGGGTTGCCTTAATGCTAACACACTTTAATAGTTTGAATGGTCCCCTAACTTGTACAGTAAATACTGAGCCAAGAATCCAAAGGGGCTCAGTAGGGACACAGTGATCAATTTAAAGGCAACAGTGGTACCACCTAGACATGTGCAGACTGGAATATTCAGTTTAGTTTTTTCGTTTTAGTTTGGAAAATACATTTATTTAGTTACTCCCAAAAATCTTTTTGATTTATTTCATTTTTCGTTGGGGAATAGCTTTCGTCTGAAAATCCAAAAATACTTGGTTTCTGTCAAATGGTCAAAAGAATATTCGACGAAACGTCAAATCTTTTTGGTTGCTGTGGAATGGACAAAAAAAATATTCAACATAACGTCGAATCTTTACGGCTAATCGTACATTTCCATTCTAATATTCCGCCTACAAGAATGACTAGTAATAATGTCGAATCTATTCTCTATAATGTCAAATCTATTTTTCTCATAAATCGAAATCTATTCTATGTAATGTCGAATCTATTATTTCTAAAGTGTCAAATCTTTTCTCTATAATGTTGAATCTTTTCTCTATGATATCGAATCTTTTCCCTATAATGTCGAATCTCTCTATATCGAATTTTTACCGCAACGAAAACGAAAATAAATATTTTTTTATGTCAGATCTTTCAGTTTTCGTTTCTTGCACTTTCGTTATCGTTTGTTAAAACGATAACAAAAAAAACTGATTTTCGGACGAAAATGCATTCTAACGAAAACGTATGCACATGTCTAGTACCACCTTTAAATTGTTAAGACCAGGTCTTATTCCCATTAAGTAAAGCAGAAACAGGGAGCTGAGCAGAGTAGGACCACATTTTCATCCTGGCACCACTAGATGACATGAGAATATTCAAGATTACTCAAAAAAGAACTGTGAACTAATAATTGTTTGTTTCAACTAAATTGTACTGTTTGCTTATTCAGCACTATCTACCTCTGCACATCTTTGTACATTTCCTGCATGGTATTTCTGAAAACAGAAAATGGTTATTTCCATTTTAGTGTTTCATTGCTACAGGTGTCAGCTACATGGAGAGGAAAAAAAACACTTTAATGTCAAGTTGTTTTTGCTTCTAGGGGTGAAAGAGAAACTTAGCCATGACATGCGTATGTTTAGGGATATTTATTTCTGTCAATGCTTCCCAAGACATTAGAAGCCTAAAGAAGTAATGCAATGAAGTGTTGGCAACTAAGGAAGACTAACGTATGTGTGTCTAAGGAAAAAAGTCTTGAAGATGGGAAGGCAATAGAATCATAAAGCAATGGGCCCTGACAGACTTGTGAGTGTCAGAATAACCATGAAATGCCTGTAGGAAGAAAGTCATACTGCAATGAACAGAAGAAAAGATGCTTATACAGTATACAATATGTTGGCAAATAAGCTTTAGTACACACACAAGACAAAACAGTCTAATCTAATCATTCATGAATTATCTGCTTGCTAGAAAAAGGGAGTTTGGCCAAGAGAATATGTCAATTCAAAGAGCAGATCTTGATAATGTCTTAGAAAATAGTGTGGAGTGCCAGCCTGCATTTTAAGTACTTGTTTGCTGCATAAGCAGACATATTCAGCATACCATGCTGGTGGTAACCAATTACTTTGTTGGAAATAGATTTTTGATCTAAAACAAATATTGGTTATTTGTATTTAAATTGTAATGATTTCATATGATTAACTAGATCGAATACTCTAAATGATACATTTTATTTTTTGGCAGTAAGGGTTAGAACAGTCAATAACTCTAAATAGCTTTAAAAAAAACTCAAGACATGAATAAAATATGGGTCCTGCCACTGGTGACCTTTATGAAAATGCTGACCTATTATTTTAACATTTTGAATACTTTAGTTACTAATTTATAACAAGTATCCAGATAAGGACTTTTTTTTATTTTCCCAGTCTGCACGTTTTATAATACTTACCAATCAAGTTTAATTTCTTACTATCTGGGAAATAAGCAAAATAATTGCAATAGGGAAGTGGGAATTTAGGTTTTTGCGGTGTCTTTATATTTTTATATCTGAATTTTTAATTCTTCATTGGGAAATCCAGGTCTCACCAACAGTTACTGGGGTTGATTTACTAAAACTATAGAGTGCAAAATCTGATACAGCTCTGCTTGGAAACTAATCAACTTCCAGATTTTTTATTGTCAAAGCTTAACCACTTGCCAACCGGGCCGTAGCCAAATGATGGCTACAGCGCGGTCAGATAACTCTGGGAGGCTGTCATTTGACATTCTCCAAGAATCTCACTCCCGCATGCCCCCTGGGATGGGCACATGGAAATCTCTGTGACCATCGGGTCTCCCAGACCTGGCATATCATTGTAATCACGCTGTTCAATAACGTGATCAATTTTCAATGATTGGCACCATAGCTTGTAAACTCTATGGCCAGGATTCACAGAGATGGGCGCATATTTATGCCGGCATAGCGCACACATAGTACGCTATGCCGGCGCAGCGCAGAGAGGCATGCACTGAATTCAGCAAACTATTGCTCCCAACTCTGCACTGGTGTAGCGTACATTTCGAAGGCACAGGCTGGCGTAAGTGGAAGTAGGTGGAAGGGGGCATGATCCATGCTAATGAAGCATGACCCCATGCAAATGATGGGCCGGGCGCCAGACAAGTACTTAAAATGAACTGCGAATGCGTCGAGACGTGGACGTATCCCCGTGAGCATGCGCACAACCACGTGGGAACAACTGCCTAAGATACACCGGATCACTGTGTACGCCATTAACGTAACCTACGCCCAGCCAGACCCACGTCGCCCCATATTCACAGACGTCCAACGTACAATACGTAGGCTTGTGTTCCCTGGTCCATACATTTGCATGGGTTGCACCTCATCTATGGGGAATAACTCTACGCCGGACGTAAAACTTATGCAAACTGCGTATATCATGCACCGGGCGCAAGTACGTTTGTGAATCGCCGTATTTCCCTCATTTGCATATGTGAATGCCTAATCAATGAGAGAAGCAACATACGTCCAGACCATATTTGCGCCCACGCCACGCCAGCGTAAGTAAGATACGTCGGGGTAGGATGGCCTATTTTTAGGCGTATCTTGGTTTGCGACTCTGGCGCACACATACGCCGGGCGCATATTTACGCTACGCCGGGAAAAGGTGAGTTACGTCAACGTAAGTGCTTTTTGAATCCGGGCCTATAACTTTCACAAAGACTAAATAATTTACACTAATTTGGGTCATTTTTACCAAAGATATGTAGCAGTAAAATTGTTGGCCCAAATTTATGAAGAACAATTAATTTGCTAAATTTTATAACAGAAACAAAGAACAATGCTTTTTTCATTTAAAACTCAAAGGTGATCAAATACCATCAAAAGAAAGCTCTATTTGGGTGAAAAAAGGAGAAAATGTTAGTGTTGCATGACTAAGAAATTGTCATTTAAAGTGTGGGAGCACTGAAAAGTGAAGATTGGTCTGGTTGGAAAGGGGGTTTAACCTCTTCCTGACCGCGTCATTGATCCGGGTGGACGTCAAATGACGTCCTTTGTTCCCGGCAATCTAGGGACCCTGCGCGCATGCCCGACGGCCGCAATTGCCGCTGGGCACCAGCGATTACCGACGATGACAGCAGGAGTGTGGATCTGTGTGTGTAAACACACAGATCCACCTCCTGTCAGCGGTAAGGAGACCGATGTGTGTTCCCACCACAGAGGAACACACATCGGTTTCCTCCCCTTGTGAGTCCCCTCCCTCCTACAGTTAGAACACACTTGTAACCCCTTCAGCGCCCCCTAGTGTTAACCCCTTCCCTGCCAGTGACATTTACACAGTAATTAGTGCAGTTTTATAGCACTAATCGGTGTGTAAATGTGAATGGTCCCAAAAACGTGACAAAAGTGTCACCGCAATGTTGCCGCCACAAAAAAATCTCAGATCGCCGCCATTACTAGTAAAAAAATAATATAAAAATGTCATAAATCTATTGCGTTTTTTTTTTACCAAAAATACGTAGAAGAATACTGTAACGGAACTATGTTACAAATACGTATCGGTCTAAACTGAGGAAACATTTTTTTTTTAAATTGTGATATTAATTAAATAAAAAAGTAAAAAATATTGTTTTTTTTTTTTTAAATTGTCGCTTTTCTTTTGTTTATAGCGCAAAAAATAAAAACAGCAGAGATGCTCAAATACCACCAAAAGAAAGCTCTATTTGTGTGAGGAAAAAAACATAAAAATTTAATTTGGGTACAGTGTTGCATGACTGCGCAATTGTCATTCAAAATGCAACAGCGCTGAAAACTAAAAATTGGTCTGGGCAGGAAGGGGGTGAAAATGCCCTGTATGGAAGGGGTTAATTGCCCAGTGCCCAAGTGGTTAGTTAAACAAGCTGAAGTTAAAAGCTGTTTGGCAACCATGCACAGTTGAACCAAATTTTGCATTCTCAAGTTTTAGTAAATCAATCACACTGTGTTTCTAACACACCCATTGTTTTTTTTTTCCAAACACAAAAAAATGCTGAGTATGTCAGCAGCAATGATGATAACTATGCACTAAAGTAGAGTATTAACTTCTTGCCAATAGGGATGAGCTTTATGTTCGGGTCGAAGCCACATGAACACCCTTTAAAGGTCTATGGGAGAAATCTAAAGTGCTAATTTTAAAAGTGCTTTCACACTTTGCCACCCCGCGCAGCGGCAGTAAAATAGCAGTAAAATACCGCTAATTTACCGTTGGATTTGTATTGCTGGCTGTACGGTGGCACTGACTATGGATTTCAATGAAATGGACAGGAATACATTAGAAACAGTGAGTTCACCGCTCCTAATGTGGTCCAAAGAAGCTGCTGGCAGGACTTTTTCTGATGCCCTGCCAGAGCACCGCTCAAGTTTGAAAGCCCTCAGGCTTTTGCACTTGAGTGAATAGAGCAGCTGTTTAAGTGTGGATTGCAAGTGCTATTTTTAATGCTATAGCCCCTGCAAAACGCCTTCAGTGTGAAAGGGTTATAAAGGTTAATATGCAAGTTATTGTCACAAAAAGTGTTTGGGGACCTGGGTCCTGCCCCAGGGGACATGTATGAATGCAAAAAAAGTTTTAAAAACTGATGTTTTTTCAGAAGCATGTTTCCCCTGTTTATAACAGTCTCTGCACAAAATGAAATTTCTAAAGGAAAAGAGTAATTTTAAACTACTCGCGGCTATAATGAATTGTCGGGTCTCAGCAATGCAGATAAAGGTAATTGAAAGTCATTGAAAAATAAAAATGCGTGGGGGTCCCCCAAATTCCATTACTAGGCCCTTCAGGTCTGGTATGAATATTAAGGGGAAACCAAATATCCATACCAGACCCTTATCTGAGCATGCAACCTGGCAGGCCGCAGGAAAAGTGAGCGCCCCCGCCTGAACCATACCAGGCCACATGGGGAGGATGTCCCCATGTTGATGGGGTCAAGGGCCTCATCCCCATAACCCTTGCCCAGTGGTTGTGGGGGACTGCAGGTAGGGGGGCTTATCAGAATCTGGAAGCCCCCTTTAACAAAGGTGAACCCCAGATCCCAGCTCCCCCACTGTCACTGCCCCTACCATGCCAAGCAGATGGCTAGGCATTGTCGTGCCCCAAGTGGCTGTAAGTGGTATTGTAGCCAGGTCCTCGCTGTTGCTGCTTCAGTTCTTTAGTTCTTTAGTTCTGAGCCACTCCTCTGTTTGGTATTCTGCCTGCTTTCTAGCTAAGCCTGGTTCTGAATGATGTGCCGATCACCTTCACTGGATCTCCTTGCAATCTGTGCCTGTCTCTCCTGGTTCAGCTGAGGCAGGTTACCTATTTAACTAGGGTATAAAACACTGCCTCACTCTGAAGGATTTGTCAGTTCATTGTTCTGTCATTGTCAAAGGTTCCTGTATTCTAGTTACAGCTACAAGACTGACTCCGGCTTCTGACCCTGGCTATTTTGATCATTTATTCTGAATTCTGGAATCCCTGACCATGGCTTTACTTTGACTTTCCTTTGGCAAATCCCTGTTAAGCCCCCGTGCACAGACTATCAGCCCAGGTAGCTTCTTACCTTGTTACCGTGGGCTGTGTGTATTTGCAAGGGTGAGCATACAACTCATTGGTGCATTATGGACTCCAACCCGGGTAAGCCCTTACACCCATGTGAATTGGTAACAGGGTAAATTGTACCCCTATTATTTCACAAAAAAAGTGTAAAAAAAACGCACACACCAAGTTGGGACAAGTTCTTTAATTAAAAAAAAAACGTCAGCGCCGTAATCATTCTACGATTCCTGTCCTGGAACCACCGCTACAAATGATACCACCTCCACCGGAGGCTCACGGCCAAATGACGCATGAGCTGTCTGACAGCTGTTTTATAACCCAAGAGCAGGTGATCCCGCCCCCTCTGACACTTCATGGGAAACCCCCATTGCGTCAGAGGGGGCTGGGTCACAATCACGTCACGACTGGCCCCTCCCTCGGTTATAAAAGAGCTGTCAGACAGCTTGCGCGTCATTTGGCTGGGAGCCTCCGGTGGAGGTGGTATCATTTGTAGCAGCGGGTCTGGAGTTTTTTTAGGGCTTGTCCCAAATTGGTGTTTGTGTTTTTTTTTTAACCGTTTGACAACTAGGAAAACCCCCTTAATAACCAGACCAATTTTCAGCTTTCGGTGCTCTCACATTTTGAATGACAATTACTCAGTCATATGAAATTTTCATCCTTTTTTTCACACAAATAGAGCTTTCTTTTGGTCGTATTTGATCACCTCTGGGTTTATTATTTTTTGTGCTATAAATGAAAAAATCCGACTGAGACTCAGAGAGCTCCCCGCTGCCCTCATCGGTCATGCATAGAAGCTGGTAGGCCTCCTTGCTTGTATTTGTTTGGCATACTAATGGCTGGTGAGGCTGCACTGCAGAGCACTGTGGTGGCACTGGTGTACACAGGCGCAACTGGTGGGCATAGGCGGGAATGATGTGGCACTGATGGGTGCAGGTGGCACTGGTGTGGCACTGCCTTTGGCACTGGTGGGCACAGGTAGCACAGACGGGCACTGATGTAGCACTGATGTAGCCATACAGTGGCACAGATGGGCACTGGTGGCTCTGGTGTGGCACTGGTGTGCACTGTAGTGGCACAGAGATGGCACAGGGGTGGCACTATTGTGGCACATATGGCACTATTGTGGGACTGTTTAGAACTGTTGGGGCACTGCTGCACACTGCTGGACACAATATATCACTTTCAGTTTGTCACAGAACCGCTCTCCTCTCCTCTCACACTGCACCGGTGTGAGGAGAGGAAAGCGATGAACTTGTGATGACCTGTGTCCCTTTTTTGTTTACATTTGTGACCGCTCCGTCATTGGACCCTGTTACCAATTCACATGGGGTCTGGGATCTGGGGGTGCCCTTTGTTAAAGGGGGCTTCCAGATTCCAATAAGCCCCCTGCCCGCAGACCCCCACAACCACCGGGCAAGGGTTGTGGGAATGAGACCCTTGTCCCCATCAACATGGGGACATCCTCCCCATGTTGAGGGCATGTGGCCTGGTACGGTTCAGGGGAGGTGCTCTGCCATCCCCCCTCTTTTCCTGCGGCCAGCCAGGTTGCGCGCTCAGATAAGGGTCTGGTATGGATTTTTGTGGGGAACCTCACGCCATTTTTTTGGGCACAGAGTTCCCCTTAAAATCCATACCAGACTGTGAACCCCACGCCATTTTTTTTATTTGCTGCAGGGTTTCCCTGAAGAGCATGGTGGTGGAATTTGGGTGGACCCCCACGCATTTATTTTATTTTTTTCAATGCCTTTTATCTGTATTGCTGTGACCAGACAATTCTTTATAGCCGCGAGTAGTTTTAAATTACTTTTTTCCTTTAGAATTGTCATTTTGTGCAGAGACTGTTCTAAACACGGGAAGCATTCAGTACTTTACAGGCATACTATAGACATCCCCCAGGTAAAAAAATTAAAGGAATATTTAAGTTTTATTGTTTGACTTTAAGCATTATTATATTATACTGCTCCCAAAAAACATACATTTTTTAAACTTTTTTTGCATTGATACATGTCCCCTGGGGCAGGACCCAGGTCCCCAAACACTTTTTATGACAATAACTTGCATATTAACCCTTTTAAATTAGCACTTTAAATTTTTCATGTTTGTGTCCCATAGACTTTAACGGTGTCCGCATGTTCAAATTTTTTTGGCCTGTTTGCATGTTCTGCTGCAAACCGGGGGGGGGGGGGGGATTCGGCTCATCCCTACTTGCCAACTAAACTAGCCGCTGTCATTATACTGAGGCCGGTTGGCACGGTCGCGCTAACTAGTCTAGGTATATGTTGGTCGCTTTAAGAGCTATAGGGGGCGCGCCATCAGAGGCACGCGTGCAGCTGCAGCACGACGTCGGAGCTGATGTTCATGGCCGGCTCCCGCAATGTCTGCCGGTGACCCGTGATCACTCCTCAGAAAGCCAGAACAGGGATCTGTCAATGTAAACAGACATATCCCCGTACTGGGAAGTAGAAAGAGATCTGCTGTTCCTAGTGATCAGGGACAGCAATCTCTCTCTACTCCCAGTCAGTACACTCCTGCCACAGTTAGAAACACTTCCCAATGGAGCACTTAACCCTTTGAGTGCCCCCTATTGTTAACCCCTTCCCTGTCACTGACATTTCTACAGTAATCAGTGGCTATTTTTAGCTCTGATTGCTGTATAAATGTCAATGGCCTCAAAAGAGTCAAAAGTGTCCAATCTGTCCACCACAATGTCGAAGTTCCGCTAAAAATCACTAATCACCTCCATTACTAGTAAAAAAAACAACTATAATAAAAATGTCAAATATTTCACCTTTTTTGCAGACGCTATAACTTTTACGCAAACCAATTAATATACACTTAATGCAATTTTTTTTTTTAAACAAAAATATGTAGAAGAATACATATTATCCTAAACTGATGAAGAAATTATTTTTTTGGGGATATTTATTATATCAAAAACTCTAAAATATTGTTTTGTTTTTTTTTTCTCAAAATTGTTGCTCTTTTTTTATTTATAGCACAAAAAAATAAGAACCACAGAGGTGTTCAAATACCACCAAAAGAAAGCTCTATTTGTGGGGAAAAAGGAATATAAATTGTTTGGGTACAACTTCGCCCGGCCATGGAATTTTTAGTTAATGCGACCCAGTGCTCAGGTCAGTGGTCAGCAAGTGGGTAAATCCTTCCGGGGCTGAAGTGGTAAACCACCAAAATCACCCACAAACCCCTATCCCTTCACATAGCTAAACATTCACTTCATGGTGGGTGGGAACCTTCCCGCCTTCAAAATTATTTGTAATTCCCCTTAATCACTCTTTCCAATTAGATAACCAAATATCCTCTGATGAAGTCCCACCCTAGGGACGTAATGCCTTAGGTGGGACTTCCCTCGTGACATCATCATGCCATCACCAGTCTATGCTGCAAGTTATATAACACTGAACCCTGTCCTGCATCCTTCCCAGCTGCCAGCAGTGCTACCCAGTGCACCATGATGGAAAGTGCCTGCTGGACCATGAGTCAGCGATAATATGAACCTTACTGCTAACCGCCCTGGCCAACGAGGCCAAAACATTGCCTTCCACTAGGGATTAGCCGATCACCCCCCTGTTCGGTTTGCACCAGAACTTGCGAATACACCAAATGTTCGTGTGAACTTTAGAAGCCCATTAAAATCTATGGGACTTGAACATTTGAAATCTAAAGTGCTAATTTTAAAGGCTAATATGCAAGTTATTGTCCTAAAAAAGTGTTTGGGGACCTGGGTCCTGTCCCAGGGAACATGTATCAATGCAAAAAAAAAAGTTTTAAAAACTGCCGTTTTTTCGGGAGCAGTGAATTTAATAATGCTAAAAGTGAAACAATAAATGTGAATTATTACTTTAAATTTCGCACCTGGGGGGTGTAAAGTTAGCATGTAAAATATCGCATGTTTCCCGTACTTATAACTGTTCCTGCACAAAGTGTCATTTCTGAAAGGAAAAAAAAGTCATTTAAACTGGACTTGCTGCTATAATGAATTGTCGGCTCCCGGCAATTCTGAGAGAATTCATTCATAAAAAAAAAAAAGCCCTTCAGGTCTGGTATAGATATTAAGGGGAACCCCGCCGTCAATAAAAAAAAAAACGCCAAATATCCATTCCAGACCCTTCAGGTCTGGTGTGGATTTTAAGGGGAACTCTACCACAAATTTAAAAAAAAAATGGTGTGGAGTTCCCCCAAAAATCCACACCAGACCCCTTATCCGAGCACGTTAACCTGGCCGGCCGCAGAAAATAGGGGGGGACAGAGTGCGGCCCCCCTCTCCTGAACTGTACCAGGCCACATGCCCTCAACATGGGGAGGATGGCCGGTGTTTGTGGGGGTCTGTGGGGGCTTATCAGAATCTGGAAGACCCTTACAATGTACCCCATTACCAATTCACATAGGGGGGCAGGATCTGGGGGTCCCCTTTGTTAAAGGGGTCTTCCAGATTCTGATAAGCCCCCCGCCCACAGACCCCCACAACCACCCGGCAAGGGTTGTGGGGATGAGGCCCTTGTCCCCATCAACATAGGGACATCCTCCCCATGTTGATGGCATGTGGCCTGGTACAGTTCAGGAGAGGGGGGGAGCACTCTGTCCCCCCCTCTTTTCTGCGGCTGGCCAGGTTAACGTGCTCGGATAAGGGGTCTGGTGTGGATTTTTGGAGGAACTCCACACCATTTTTTTTTAATTTGACAGCGGGGTTCCCATTAATATCCATACCAGACCTCAAGGTTTAATGAATGAATTCTCTCTAAATTGCCGGGAGTTTAAATGACTTTTTTTCCTTTCAGAAATGACACTTTGTGCAGGGACTGTTCTAAGTAGTTTACACTCTAGGTACGAAATTTAAAGTAATAATTCACATTTATTGTTTCACTTTTAGCATTATTATATTCACTGCTCCCGAAAAAACGGTTGTTTTTAAAACTTTTTTTTGCAATGATACATGTCCCCTGGGACAGGACAACACTTTTTAGGACACTAATTTGCATATTAACCTTTAAAATTAGCATTTTTGATTTCTCTCATAGACTTTTCGAATTTGCCGTGAACACTCCAAATTGTTCGTTGTTCGCCGAACAGGCGAACATGCAATGTTCGAGTCAGGCATGACTTCGACTCGAACTCGAAGCTCATCCCTACCTTCCACATGCCAGTAGAGAGCCAGAATGGCCTTCCGTGAAAATAAATTATGTTTTTGAACCTGCCAGTGAGGTACAGCACATTCCAAAAATTCACAAAAGGGGGCAGAGTCTACCAGCTGAAAAGGCAGCAGTTGCAGTGCTAGCTACTGTATTTGTCCAAGCTAGCATTTGGACGTTAAGCATGTGGATTGCTGGGACCTAAATTTCTTTTTACAGTTCAGCAACTGTGGTAGGGAAATTTGCCTGCTAAAATCAATTGGTGCCATTGGTGCATCTCAGTGCCATTTTTTTGAGGACTGGAGGTATAGTAGGTTGGAGATCCCAGATGAGGAGCAAGGAGAAGTCCCCCTTTTTCTGTGATGTGGGTCTTTCAAGTGCTGTTGCTAAGAATGAGCCAAATACCCCCCCCCCCCGTTTCGTAAAGTCTATGGGACAAAAGTGCTCATTTTAAAGGCTTATATGCATGGTATTGTCATATAAAATGTTTGGGGACCTAGGTCCTGCCCCAGGGGACATGTATCAAAACTTCAGTTTTTTCGTGGAGCAGTGATTTTAATAATACTTGTGAAACAATAAAAGTAAAATATTCCTTTAAATTTCGTACCTAGAGGTGTCTATAGTATGCCTGTAAAGTGGCGCATTTTCCCCATGTTTAGAACAGTCCTGCAGCAAAATAACAGGAAAAACTGATCGCGGCTGTAATGAATTGTCGGGTCCTGGCATTACAGTTAAAGGTCATTGAAAAAAATGGCATGGGTCCCCCCCTAGTCCATTACCAGGCCCTTTGGGTCTGGTATGAATATTAAGGGGAACCCCGAACCAAGATAATAAAAATGGCGTAGGGGTCCCCCAAAAAATCTATACCAGATTCATAGCCAAGCACGCAACCTGGCAGACCGCAGGAAAATAGGGGGACGAGAGAGCTCCCCCCTTCTGAACCGTACCAGGCCACATGCCCTCAACATGGGGAGGATGCTTTGGGGTCTGGGTCCCCACAACCTGTACCCGGTGGTTGTGGGGGTCTGCAGGCAGGGGCTTATCAGAATCTGGAAGCCCCCTTTAACAAGGGGACCCCCAGATCCCGGACCCCCCATGGAATTGGTAAGAGGTAAATTGTGTCAAAATGGTAAAAAAAACAAGAGACGGCTTGGGAAAAGTCTGTTATTAAAAAAGAATAAAGTCCAGCGATATAATCCATCTCGACACGACGGCCGAAAAAAAAAACCTCTGACAGCTCTTATATAGCTGAGGGCGGGGCCCTAGATGACCCCACCCCCCTCTGATGCCACGGGGTGCTTCTAAGTGTGTCGTAGATCCTCAGACAGTTTACGTTTTTTGAAAATAAATATACGCTTATTGACATTTTTTTGTTATATCAAAGACATCAAAGACATGTGGCTGAATACATTGTGGCCAAAATGTACAACTACAATTAGTTTATTCATTTTTTTTCCATTTATATTGCAAAAAAGTCGCAAAGTCAAATACCATCAAAAGAAAGCTCTATTTGTGGGGAAAATTTTGTTTGGGCACAACATTGCATGACCGCGCAATTATCAGTTAAAGCAGCACAGTGCCAAATTGTAAAACGTGCTCTGGTCATTTAGCAACCAAATCCTATGGGGCTGAAGTGGTTAAACAATTCCCTTCTCATAACAGAAACTATAACATTGGCCCCATTAATAAAACCCTTTATTGGTTTGCGCAAAGGTTATAGCGTCTACAAACAAGGGTACATTTTCTGGAATTTACGCAGCTTTTAGTTTATGACTGCCTATCTCATTTCTTGAGGAGCTAAATTGGAAGGACAGTACAACCCCCCCCCCCAAACGACCCCAATTTTGGAAAGTAGACACCCCAAGAAAATTGCCGAGAGGCATGTTAAACCCATTGAATATTTTATTTTTTGTCCCAAGTGATTGAAAAATTACAACAATTTTTTTACACAAAGTTGTCACTAAATGATATATTGCTCAAAAATGCCATAGGAAGATGTGGAATTACCCCCCAAATTACATTCTGCTTCTTCTCCTGAGTACGGGGGTACCACATGTAAGGGGCTTTTTGGGATCCTAGCTGCGTACGGGACCCCAAAACCAATCACCGGCTTCAGGATTTCTAAGGGCGTAAATTTTTAATTTCACTCCTCACTACCTATCACAGTTTCGAAGGCCATAAAATGCCAAGATAGCACAAAACTCCCCCCAAATGACCCAATTTTGGAAAGTAGACACCCCAAGCTATTTGCTGAGAGGCATATTGAACATGGAATATTTTATTTTTTGCCACAAGTTGCGTGAAAATTCCAAATTTTTCTTGCACAAAGTTGTCACTAAATGATATTTTGCTCAAATATGCCATGGGCATATGTGAAATTACACCCAAAAATACATTATGATGCTTCTCCTGAGTATGGGGATACCACATGTGTGAGACTTTTTGGGAGCCTAGCCATGTACAGGACCCTGAAAACCAAAATGGTGATTTTACGGAGGCCCTGAGATGTCCAGATAGCACAACCCCCCCCCCAAATGACCCCATTTTGGGAAGTAGACACCCCAAGGTATTTGCTGAGAGGCATGGTGAGTATTTTGCCTTGACAAAGCAAAGGAGCGCGACAGCCATGCCATACGCAGTCTGCACACTCAGGAACGTGTCGCTTGCCAGTGACGTCACCTTTCCTCCCCTGCCAAGACCAACTGTGCTCCAGGCCTTGCTCCGATGTTCCTCCACCGTGGCCGGCTTCTTTCCATCTAACAGCGTTGTGTGACAATTCCCAGCAGCACAGCGCCACAGCAGGAATAAGAAAGGACTGACTGACCTGAGGATCACTTCCACTATTGGAATTCGTTCAAGGCCTGTTTTAACCTCGCTAAATGTGAGTTGCCTGTACTTAATCCTAGTATTAAATTGCTTTTAAACCTTTACACCGAGGGGCGCCTCTGCCTTGTTGTGAGTATTTTGCAGCTCTCAATTTGAAAATTGAGAAAAGATTATTTTTTTATTTTTTCAATTTTCAAAACTTTGTGACAAAAAGCGAGATCTGCAAAATACTCAACATGCCTCTCATCCAATAGCTTGGCGTGTCTACTTTCCAAAATGTGGTCATTACAGGGGGTTTTGTGCCATCGGAACATTCCATGGCCTCTGTGATAACTGTGATAGGCAATGAGGAGTGAAATCACCATTTTACGCCCTTAGAAAACCTGAAGGCGGTGGTTGGTTTCGGGGTCCTGTACGCGGCTAGGCTCCCAAAAAGTCTCACACATGTGGTATCCCCGTTCTCAGGGAATGTATTTTGGGGGTGTACATTTTTTTTGTGCAAAAAAATAAATTAATTTTTTCTTTTTCCTGCCACTTGTGTCAAAATATTAAATATTTCATGGACTCCACATGCCTCTCAGCAAATAGCTTGGGGTGTCTACTTTCCAAAATGGTTTAATTTGGTGGGGTTTTGAACTGTCCTGGAATTTTATGCACAACATTTAGAAGCTTATGTCACAGACCACCCACTCTTCTAACCACAAGACAAAGCCCTTTCTGATGCCGCGTACACACAATCACTTTTTGTGATGAAAAAAAACGACGTTTCAAGTGATGAAACAAAACAACGTTTTTCAAACTTAATTTTCCAAAACGACGTTGCATAAACACCATCGTTTTTCCAAAATGCTCTAGCAAAGCGTGGTGACGTACACCACGTTTGACGGCACTCTGTTCCATTGAAGCTCCATCCTATAACTTGCCTCTGAGCATGCGCGGCTTTAAAAACGTTGTTTTCAACATCGTTTTGCCCACACACCATAACTTTTTATGACACAAAAAACAACGTTTTGAAAAACGACACAAAAAATTCAAGCATGTTTGAATTTTTTTTTGGACATAAAACTCAAAATTCAAGCATGTTCGAATTTTTTTTGGACATAAAACAACGTTTTGCCCACACACAGTGATTTTAAATGACGTTTTTGAAAACGTTTTTTTTCATCACAAAAAGTGATCGTGTGTACGCGGCATGACACTTTTTGTTTACTGTACATGAAATTTTTTTTTTTTTTGCAAGAATATTTACTTTGAACCCTCAAACATTATATATTTGTTTAAAGCAAAGGCCCTACAGATTAAAATCGTGGGTGTTGCATTTTAATCGCACAGTATTTGCACAGCTATTTTTAGATGCATTTTTGGGGGGAAAAACACACTTTTTTAAATTGTAATGCACTAAAATACACTATATTGCCCAAATGTTTGATGAAATAAAAAAGATGATCTTAGGTCAAGTACATGAATACCAAATACGACATGCTTTGAAATTGCGCAGAAACGTGCAGTGGTGACAAACGACATACATTTTTAAAAGCCTTTACAGGTTACCACTTGTTACAGAGGAGGTCTACTGATAAAATTACTGCTCTCGATTTGACCTTTGCGGTGATACCTCACACGCATGGTGCAATTGCTGTTTACATATGACGCCAGACCGACGTTTGCGTTCACCTTTGCGCAAGAGCAGGGGGGACAGGGGTGCTTTTTTTTATTATTTGTTTTGCTTTTTTATTTTTAAACTGTTCCTTTAATTTTTTTTTATTGTTGTCTAAGGCCCTGTACACACGAGGAGACATGTCCGATGAAAACGGTCCGCTGACCGTTTTCATCGGACATGTCTCCTGGGATGTTTTGGTCTGATGTGTGTACACACCACCAGACCAAAATCCCCGTGGACAGAGAATGCAGTGACGTAGAAGTCACCGACGTGCTCAATCCAGGAAGTTCAATGCTTCCACGCATGCGTCAAATCAATTCGACGCATGCGCTGGATTTCGGTCCGCTGGTTAGACGTACTAACCAGCGGACATGTCCGACGGACAGGTTTCCAGCAGACAAGTTTATAAGCATGCTTAGAAACTTTTGTCCGCTGGAAACCTGTCCACTAGGCCGTACACACGATCGGACATGTCCGCGGAAACTGGTCTCCTCGTGTGTACGTGGCCTCAGGGAATGTAAATATCCCCTATGATAGCAATTGGTAGTGACAGGTACTTTTTTATTTTTCTTATTTTTTTGAGTCTGATGGTGATATCACCTTCTACAGCACTGGAGTCGCAGATTTACGTACTGTGGGAGCAAACGCGGTTGCTGTTAAGATAAATAAATTAGTGCTGCAGCTGAGTGGTGTACCTGAAACAACAAAATGGTTAACAACAGGTAAACAGTAAAGTATAAAATAATTATTTATCTGAAAAGGCAAACGTGATAAAACATAATAACAATAAAACATTGCAGTTAAGCATAAAATTCAGTAAAAAAGAGCGGAACAATAGAGAGAGGGGAGAGAGAGAGAAAAAACAACTATTTTTATCTTTACTTTTTTTACACTTTTATTTGTAACTGTAATGGTTTGGGTTTCTCAAAATGCAATGGCATCTTGGGAGACCCTGTGAAAGTGTGTCCTAGTCTGTGCAGTGCTGTACCCTATGCTAATATGCCACTAGTGTATGGTAGCGTTCAATTTTTTTTACCAATGCAAAGACCAGGATTGTCAGGACAGGAGGGACAATAATGGCAGGTGTCACGCCTATATCCGCACTTTCTACAGACACAACATCTTCTTCTTGGGGGGCTCGTTGGATATGGGTACCAGGGAGGACATATGGAAAATGCCTCTAATGCAGCTGACTGACTAATTTTGCGCTGTGAACGTGGGGTGCAGCACAGTCTTAGACCGCACAGTGCCACTTCCGCCAATTTGATGATCAATCAAGTGACTAAAAAGTGGAGCACTTGTGTAATAGTTGTCCACATACAAGTGGTACCCCTTTCCAAATAAGGGTGATACCAAGTCCCACACAATCTTGCCAGCGCTCCCTATGTAGTCTGGACAGTTCTCCAGCTCTACATAACTATCTCTTCCTTTGTAAACTGTAAAACTCCAAGTGTAGCCTGTTGCCCTGTCACATAGCTTATACATCTTGAACCCCATATCTGGCACGCTTGCTGGGAAGATACTGTTTGAAAGACAACCGGCCAGAAAATGTAACCAGGGACTCATCAATGCAGACAACTTGATCGGGAGTAAACAAGGCTGCAAAACGTTCATTGAAGTGGTTTACGAGGGGCCAAATTTTGTAGAGCCGATCACATCCAGGGTCGGCAAAGTACATTATCGTTGAAGTGCATGAACTGCAAGATCTGCTCGTATTGTGCCCTGGCCAGGGAGGCAGAGAACAGGGGCATATGGAGAATTAGGTCAGTGGCCCAATATGACCGAGTTTCACTATTTTTAGTTATGTTCATGAGAAGGGATAGGCCCAGAAAGGTCTTAAATTCGGAAATCGTAATTGGTTTCCAATCTCTGGCAAGGGACAACTGGGGATTAGCAGCGATGAATTGACCAGCATCCAAATTGCTTTGGTCCACATTAGATCTATAGTGATTTTCCGTGAAAAACAGCTAATACACATCAAGTGATGTAAAATCAACTGTTTCAACCTGAATTTCGGGTTGGCCAGTAAATGGGGGAAGTACGGGTGCTGCAAAAGTGGTGGGCTCCCAATTAGGATTGGCAAATTCTGCAGGAAGGGCACTATGGGCACGACAGGCCTGTCTTTGTCTTCTTGGTGGCTGCAGGACTCTACTGCTAGCCACCTCACCAGCTTGAACTGCACTTTAGGGGAATCGCCACATCACCATATCGCCACGTGATACTGCAGTGCTGGTTTAACTATGACCAGGGTGTACTAGGCCGCTGGTCCTTGAGAGTTCACCAGAAGGATAAGCGGCACTAGTACTGGCTCTCCACTCCATACGAGAGCCCTGCGGTTCTTGCACCTCAACAACAGCAGAAGAATGGGGTCGGGTATGCATGACCATGGCAGGGACCACAACTCAGTCGTCGGAGATATCTGTCAGGGAGCCGCTGCCGTCTACAGTATCGTATTTTAAGCCTGAATCTGAAAAGTTTTGAATGACTTCCTTTTCATTATCTGTCATGCTCAGAAACATGTAGGCCTCTTAAATGTATAAAGGGGGTTCTGCGCTAAAATTCAAGGTCGTCCTAAACACACAGAAAAAAGCAATGCAGCAAAAACAAAAGTGCAAACACAACACCTGAAAATGAACAACTGAAAAGGAAAAAGTAATTGCGCAAAGTGCATAAGACCAAAACAAATATTGGATATTAATTTGCAGAGTGATGCAAGTGACATATAAAATCAATAGTGCCAAATAGTAGAAAGTGCAAACAGAGTCCACAATCTTGTAACAAGTGTTCCATGATGCCCACTAGTTCTGTGAAAGATGTGCACTTCACCACACACACATTCTGGTCTCCCAGAACTCTCACCTCCAAGCGGCTAAACAGAGACCTCAATGAACAAATCCACTGCTGGTTATCCCCTTGGTGTTCCTGGTGTCCACAATATGGATAGGGATGACCTAAGTCTCAGAGGTGGGGCATAAAACAGGAAAGGAGGACCTCCAATAGTGCATTAACGTTGATAAAACAGAGTTTAATGATAAAAATTGCACTTACAGACAAAGAAAAAAAAACGAGCATATACAGCAGCAGCACCGCGCTGGTATCACGGCAATCCCGGTGTACGTCTCCCTACACCCTACGCGTTACGACATACTGTACGTGTACAGTGATAACACCCCTCACATTTTTGTAAATATATTATTTTATCTTTTCATGTGACAACACTGAAGAAATGCGACTTTGCTACAATGTAAAGTAGTGAGTGTACAGCTTGTATAACAGTGTAAATTTGCTGTCCCACTCAACACACAGCCATTATTGTCTAAACCGCTTGCAACAAGTGAAAATGTCCAAATTGGGCCCAAAATGTCAATATTTCGTACGACCACCATTATTTTCCAGCAGTGCCTTAACCCTCTTGGGCATGGAGTTCATCAGAGCTTCACAGGTTGCCACTGGACTCCTCTCCCTCCATGACAACATCACATAGCTGGTGGATGTTAGAGACCTTGCGCTCCTCCACCTTCCATTTGAGGGTGCCCCACAGATGCTCAATGGGGTTTAGGTCTGGAGACATGTTTGGCCAGTTCATCACCTTTACCCTCAGTTTCATCAGCAAGACAGTGGTCATCTTAGAGGCGTGTTTGGGGTTGTTATCATGTTGGAATACTGCCCTGCGGCCCAGTCTCCATAGGGAGGGGATCATGCTCTGTTTCAGTATGTCACAGTTTGTTGGCATTCATGGTTCCCTCAATGAACTGTAGCTCCACAGTGCCAGCAGTATTCATGCAGCCCCAGACCATGACACTCCTACCACAATGCTGGACTACAGGTAAAAAAACACACTTGTCTTTGTACTCCTCACCTTGTTGCCGCTATCTTGACACCATTTGAACCAAATATGTTTATCTTGGTCTCATCAGACCACAGGACATGGTTCCAGTTATCCAAGTCTGCTTGTCTTCAGCAAACTTGTGCGGGCCTTCTTGTGCATCATCTTTAGAAGACCCTTTCTTCTGTGACTACAGCAATGCAGACCAATTTGATGCAGTGTGCGCATAGGCATGCCCACGGGGTGTTCCGGGTGTGCCTGGGCACACCCTGATGTGTGTCCCAAGATCTGCTGTAATATGCTGCAAGAGAGTGTATAGCACGCTGCCTGTTTTACATTGAGCAGTAGGGATGAGCCGAACACCCCCGGGTTCGGTTCGCACCAGAACGTTCGAACAGACCGCATTTCGAACCCCATTGAAGTCTATGGGACCCGAACGTTCGAATTCAAAAACGGTCATTTTAAAGACCAAAATTCAATTAAATGTTAGAAAACGTCGTTCAGAACCCGGGTCTTGCCCCAGGGAACATGTATCAATGGAATTTTTTTTTTTTTTAAAACGGCCGTTTTTTGCAGAGCAGCCATTTTAATGATGCTTAAAGTGAAAAAAAAAATCCCTTTAAATATCACACCTGCTGGGTGTCTATAGTAGTGGCACGTGTTTAGAAATGTCCCTGCACAACATGAAAGGACCAAAAAAAAAAGTAATTAATGCTACTTGCGCAAGTTCTGTGTGGCAACATTATGTCGAATATTTTAGCGGTGGTGGGGGGCCATTATTGTTGTGTGAAAGAAAATTTTTAGAAAAAAGTGCACCCCTCAAACATACTGTAATTGGAGCGCAACAAGGAGCCACGTGCAAATTATTGCATCAAAAATTGTTATTAGGCGCCCCTGTTAAACAGGGGCTGGAAAATTGTGCATTGGGCACAACACAACACTTGCAACCCCTCCCAATAACTCCAATTGGAGCGCAACAAGGAGCCACGTGCAAATTATTGCATCAAAAATTGTTATTAGGCGCCCCTGTTAAACAGGGGCTGAAAAATTGTGCATTGGGCACAACACAACACTTGCAACCCCTCCCAATAACTCCAATTGGAGCGCAACAAGGAGCCACGTGCAAATTATTGCATCAAAAATTGTTATTAGGCGCCCCTGTTAAACAGGGGCTGAAAAATTGTGCCTTGGGCACAACACTTGCAACCCCTCCCAATAACTCCAATTGGAGCGCAACAAGGAGCCACGTACAAAGTATTGCATCAAAAATTGTTATTAGGTGCCCCTGTTAAACAGGGTCAGAAAAATTGTGCATTGGGCACAACACAACACTTGCAACCCCTCCCAATAACTCCAATTGGAGCGCAACAAGGAGCCACATACAAATTATTGCATCAAAAATTGTTATTAGGCGCCCCTGTTAAACAGGGGCAGAAAAATTGTGCATTGGGCACAACACAACACTTGCAACCCCTCCCAATAACTCCAATTGGAGCGCAACAAGGAGCCACGTGCAAATTATTGCATCAAAAATTGTTATTAGGCGCCCCTGTTAAACAGGGGCTGGAAAATTGTGCCTTGGGCACAACACAACACTTGCAACCCCTCCCAATAACTCCAATTGGAGCGCAACAAGGAGCCACGTGCAAATTATTGCATCAAAAATTGTTATTAGGCGCCCCTGTTAAACAGGGGCAGAAAAATTGTGCCTTGGGCACAACACAACACTTGCAACCCCTCCCAATAACTCCAATTGGAGCGCAACAAGAAGCCACGTGCAAATTATTGCATCAAAATTTGTTATTAAGCGCCCCTGTTAAACAGGGGCTGGAAAATTGTGCCTTGGGCACAACACAACACTTGCAACCCCTCTCAATAACTGCAATTGGAGCGCAACAAGGAGCCACGTGCAAAGTATTGCAACAAAAATTGTTATTAGGCGCCCCTGTTAAATCACTCAGCATCAGCAGTCTAAAAGGGATCCGACATTTCAACAAAAAATATATTATTCATTAATATCAGCATCAGGTGCTTGGTAGCTGGTGTTGATCCAAGCCTGATTCATTTTGATGAAGGTCAGTCGATCAACAGAGCTGGTGGAGAGGCGCACCCTGTGATCAGTGACAAAGCCTCCAGCAGCACTGAATGTCCGTTCTGAAAGAACACTGGATGCAGGGCAAGCCAGTAGCTCAATTGCGTACTGGGCAAGCTCTGGCCAGTGATCCATCCTCAAGACCCAGTAAGCCAGAGGATTTTCGGTGGGGAAGGTGTCCAAGTCCGATCTTGCCCCTAGGTATTCCCGGACCATGTAAAGCAGACGCTGGCGATGGTTGCTGGAACCGGTCAGACCTTGGGGCTGTGGACTAAAAAACTGCCTGAACGCATCGGTCAGACGACCAACTTCTCCACCGCCCCTCCTGTGACTCACCGAAGCCTCAGCAAGACGTTGTCCAGAGCCAGGTTTTGGTAATCCCCCCGGTTCTGGGAACGCATTGCACAGACCCTTCTGCAAGGCCTCCCGCAGAAGTTTCATCTTCTGCTCCCTCTACGATGGCAACATAAGGTCCGCAACCTTACTCTTGTAACGTGGATCAAGGAGAGTCGCCAGCCAATAATGATCCCTCTCCTTAATAGCACGTACACAAGGATCCTTACGCAGGCTTTGCAGATTCAGGGAGGCCATGCAGCGTAGGTTTGCTGAGGCATTCGGGCCACAGTCCTCTGGGTCACTGAGGACGACAGGATCCACAGGCACCTCATCCCAGCCACGTAAAACTCCACGTGCTCCTTGGGACTGTAAATGATCCCTTGAAGACTGCTGCTGCTGAGTGCTAGGCTCCACCTCCATGCTGCTGATACAATCCTCCTCCTCCTCCTCCTCCTCATCCTCTTCCTGTGTGCTAGGTGGGCAAGCAAGACCACTGTCTGGGTAATGGGGGCCTTGAGAGGTAAGGAAGTCCTCCTCTTCCTCCCTCTGTTCTGCCTCAAGGGCCCTGTCCATTATTCCACGTAGCGTGTGCTCCAACATGTGAATAAGAGGTACAGTCTCACTGATGCATGTACTGTCACTGCTCACCATCCTTGTGGCCTCCTCAAATGGTGACAGGACAGTGCATGCATCCCTGATCAAGGCCCACTGGCGTGGTGAAAAAAAACTTGCTGCCCTGACCCAGTTCTGCTGCCATATTGGCACAGGTACTCATTGATGGCCCGCTGCTGCGTGTGCAGCCACTGCAGCATGGCCAACGTTGAGTTCCATCTGGTGGGCATGTCACAAATTAGGCGGTTCTTGGGCAGGTTGTATTCCCTTTGGAGGTCAGTCAGCCGAGCAGTGGCATTATATGACCTCCAAAAATGCACACAGACTTTCCTGGCCTGCTTCAGGACATCCTGCAAGCCCGGGTACCTGCCCAAGAACCGCTGCACCACCAAATTGAGGACATGCGCAAAACAGGGCACGTGGGTGAGTTTTCCCTGTCGCAGGGCAGAGAGGAGGTGTGTGCCATTATCGCTGACCACCATTCCAGGCTTCAGCTGGCGTGGCGTCAACCACCTCTCAGCCTGACCCTGCAGAGCTGAGAAAATCTCTTCCCCAGTGTGGCTCCTGTCTCCCAAGCACACCAGCTCTAGCACCGCATGGCATCTCTTGGCCTGCATTCCTGCGTATCCCCTCATACGCCTATGGAGCACGGCTGGTTCGGAG
This sequence comes from Rana kukunoris, assembly GCA_029574335.1. Lineage (NCBI taxonomy): Eukaryota > Metazoa > Chordata > Amphibia > Anura > Ranidae > Rana > Rana kukunoris. The sequence goes on from CM056049.1 coordinate 464,479,339, forward strand.
AAAACATCCCCACAGGAAGAACACAGAGGAAGAAGAAGAGGAGGGGGTGGAGGAAAGAGGTGTGTCACAAGCAGTAGTATTTTCTTGGAGGCGTGGTGGCGGAACAACCTCCAAAACTACTGGACTTTGCCCTGCGTCCTTCCCAGCTGCCAGCAGAGTCACCCAATGCGCCGTAAAAGACAGGTAACATCCCTGTCCATGCCTGCTGGACCATGAGTCAGCGGTAATATGCACCTTACCACTGACCGCCCTGTCCAGCGAGGCATGGACATTGCCTTCCACATGCTGGTAGAGAGCCGGAATAGCCTTCCGTGAGAAAAAGTGGCGTTTTGGTACTTGCCACTGAGGTACTGCACATTGCACAAACTCACGGAAGGGGCAGAATCTACCAACTGAAAAGGTAGCAGTTGAAGTGCTAGCAATTTCGCTAAGCTAGCATTCAACTGCTGGGCATGTGGATGGCTGGGATTGTACTTCTTTCGGCGCTGCAGCAGCTGGGGCAGGGAAATTTGCCTGGTACTATCAGTAGATTGACCGCTACTACTAGCTTGTGACACACCTATTTCTACACCTTCACTGCAGGCTTCAGAAAGGACTGGGGGTCTACTGGGGTTGGAGGTCCCAGAAGGGCAAGGGGGGGTACGCTTTTGTCTTTCGTGTGGGTCTTTCTGGTGTGCTTGCCAACAAGCTGCATTGCAGGTCGACATATGTCTGGACAAGCATGTGGTACCCAGGCGGTTGATGTTTTGGCCAGGCGAGATACGCTTGCAACATAAGTTGCAAATAGCAAAGGTACGATCTTGTGGACATGTTTCAAAAAAGGCCCACACCAAAGAACTTTTGCTGTACCGGTCAGACACAGCAGCACCATGCACAAGCGCCGTAGATGTGTGCTGTAATGCAGTGGGTGTGACCTTAAGCTGACCCCTGGAGGGCATCCTGCCTCTTTGGAGATGTGCCTGTGCCTCTTCGTCCTCCTCCTCCTCCTCTCTCATTATCAGGCACCAAGGTAGAGTCAGTGACCTTATCATCCCCTCCCTCCTCATCACTGTCAACAACCTGGCAGTATGCTCCAGCTGGGGGAACATCATCACTGACAAATTGCTGTCCCTCTCGGCCACCCCCTCTCCCTGGGCTCACATTAATGCCTTCCTCTATCAGTGTTCCGTCATTGGAGTCTTCAAAACGCTGCGCATCTTCCTGCAGCATGTACCCCACACTGTGTTGAAACAGTTCGGGGGACTCCTCAGGAGGACATGGTGGTACTAGGGAAGTATTGTGTGAAGCCATTGTGCAGAGGGAAGAGGACGCCTTGGCAGCTGCTTTGCCAGATAAACTTTGATCTGTCTGTGTGAGAGAGGATGAGGAGGATGAGGACGGCTTGGTCATCCACTCTACTAATTCCTCTGCATGTTGAGGTTCAACACGTCCAGCTCCCGAAAAGAAGGACGAGCGGCCACGGCCACGGCCACGGGCTGAAGAGGATGCACCACATCCACTACCAGCGTTACCTCTACATGCAGAGCCTGCTTGCCCTCCTGACTCTCTGCCTCTCTTTGTTCTCCTTCCAGACATATTGAAGTGCTCAGGTGGTATATAGGAGCACACGTACAGTGGCACTATCTGTGCTCAGGTGGTATATAGGAGCACACGTACAGTGGCACTATCTGTGCTCAGGTGGTATATAGCAGCACACGTACAGTGGCACTATCTGTGCTCAGGTGGTATATAGGAGCACATGTACAGTGGCACTATCTGTGCTCAGGTGGTAAATAGCAGCACACGTACAGTGGCACTATCTGTGCTCAGGTGGTATATAGCAGCACACGTACAGTGACACTATCTGTGCTCAGGTGGTATATACCAGCACACGTACAGTGGCACTATTTGTGCTCAGGTGGTATATAGGAGCACATGTACAGTGGCACTATCTGTGCTCAGGTGGTATATAGCAGCACACGTACAGTGGCACTATCTGTGCTCAGGTGGTATATAGGAGCACACGTACAGTGGTACTATCTGTGCTCAGGTGGTATATAGCAGCACACGTACAGTGGCACTATATGTGCTCAGGTGGTATATAGCAGCACACGTACAGTGGCACTATCTGTGCTCAGGTGGTATATAGGAGCACACGTACAGTGGCACTATCTGTGCTCAGGTGGTATATAGCAGCACACGTACAGTGGCACTATCTGTGCTCAGGTGGTATATAGGAGCACACGTACAGTGGCACTATCTGTGCTCATGGTATATAGCTGTGCTCTGTGCTCAGGTGGTATATAGCAGCACACGTGCTCAGGTGGTATATAGCAGCACACGTACAGGCACTATCTGTGCTCAGGTGGTATATAGGAGCACACATACAGTGGCACTATCTGTGCTCAGGTGGTATATAGCAGCACACGTACAGTGGCACTATCTGTGCTCAGGTGGTATATAGCAGCACACGTACAGTGGCACTATCTGCGCTCAGGTGGTATATAGGAGCACACGTACAGTGGCACTATCTGTGCTCAGGTGGTATATAGCAGCACACGTACAGTGGCACTATCTGTGCTCAGGTGGTATATAGCAGCACACGTACAGTGGCACTATCTGTGCTCAGGTGGTATATAGGAGCACACGTACAGTGGCACTATCTGTGCTCAGGTGGTATATAGCAGCACACGTACAGTGGCACTATCTGTGCTCAGGTGGTATATAGGAGCACACGTACAGTGGCACTATCTGTGCTCAGGTGGTATATAGCAGCACACGTACAGTGGCACTATCTGTGCTCAGGTGGTATATAGCAGCACACGTACAGTGGCACTATCTGCGCTCAGGTGGTATATAGGAGCACACGTACAGTGGCACTATCTGTGCTCAGGTGGTGTATAGGAGCACACGTACAGTGGCACTATCTGTGCTCAGGTGTTATATAGGAGCACACGTACAGTGGCACTATCTGTGCTCAGGTGGTATATAGGAGCACACGTACAGTGGCACTATCTGTGCTCAGGTGTTATATAGGAGCACACGTACAGTGGCACTATCTGCGCTCAGGTGGTATATAGGAGCACACGTACAGTGGCACTATCTGCGCTCAGGTGGTATATAGCAGCACACATACAGTGGCACTATCTGCGCTCAGGTGGTATATAGCAGCACACGTACAGTGGCACTATCTGTGCTCAGGTGGTATATAGGAGCACACGTACAGTGGCACTATCTGTGCTCAGGTGGTATATAGCAGCACACATACAGTGGCACTATCTGTGCTCAGGTGGTATATACCAGCACACGTACAGTGGCACTATCTGTGCTCAGGTGGTATATAGGAGCACACATACAGTGGCACTAACTGCGCTCAGGTGGTATATAGGAGCACACGTACAGTGGCACTATCTGCGCTCAGGTGGTATATAGGAGCACACGTACAGTGGCACTATCTGTGCTCAGGTGGTATATACCAGCACACGTACAGTGGCACTAACTGTGCTCAGGTGGTATATAGGAGCACACGTACAGTGGCACTATCTGTGCTCAGGTGGTATATACCAGCACACGTACAGTGGCACTAACTGCGCTCAGGTGGTATATACCAGCACACGTACAGTGGCACTAACTGCGCTCAGGTGGTATATACCAGCACACGTACGGTGACCCCAAATGCGCTCAGGTGGTATGTCACAGCACATGTACGGTGACCCCAAATGCGCTCAGGTGGTATGTCACAGCACACGTACGGTGACCCCAAATGCGCTCAGGTGGTATGTCACAGCACACGTACGGTGACCCCAAATGCGCTCAGGTGGTATTAAACAGCACACGTACGGTGACCCCAAATGCGCTCAGGTGGTATTAAACAGCACACGCACAGTCAGAGCGACTGCGTTTCTGTGCAATTCAATAGCCCACTTGCATTAACAGCAACTGCCTTTCTGTGCAAATAAATAGCACACGTGCAGTAACAGTTAATGCGTCTATGTGCAATGAACTAACACGCGTACACTAACACGTTAGAGCATCAAGCACAATCTCCTGCCTGACAGATACTAATAGCAGAACTAGCTAAGCTATACAGTTTATAAATTTATTGACAACTCCTAGGGATGTGAATATATTCTCTACAAACTGTACATTTAACTATACTAACTAGTAGCCTCCCTGATCTATCTATCTATCTATCTATCTATCTATCTATCTATCTATCTATCTATCTATCTATCTATCTATCTGAAAAGACACTGTGGGCCAGATTCAGGTAGATGCGCGCATCTTTTCGCCAGCGTAGCGCAACGCATATACGCTGCGCTGACGCAAACTAGCGAGTGAAGTACAGCATTCACCAAGCGCATGGCCGTTACTTTGCGACGGAGTAACGAAGATGCGTTGGCGCAACCCGACGCAAGTGGAAGTGGGTGTGATCATATGTAAATGATGGGCGGAGCCCAGCGCAGAGGCTTACGTTCAGTGCATCATCCACAGAGCATGCGTAGTGAGTGAGGCTTCACTCGGCCCCCTGTGCGCATGCTCACAACTTCCGTCGGCACCACTTCACGGGAAACGTCAGCGCAATGTGTTCCGTTGCGCGTATAAAAGCACCAGCGGAAGCGCCATTCCGGCGCAAAAGTATTTCCGTTTCCCCCCACCCCAGGGAAGTTACTTTTGCTCTGTAATGGCTGCTCCCGCTCCCCCCAAAGAGAGGAGGAACCTCAATTTCAATGCCCTGGAGGTCTCTGTGGTCATCTCCGCTATGGAGACTTATAACGATTTTCTCCACGGAAAGAAAAGTCAGAAGACCAGCCGGGAGAGGAAGCAGGCCATCCTGGACACCATTGCTGGCAGGGTGAATGTGTTGGGGTACTCCACCCGGACTGCTGGTGATATCCAGAAAAAAATAAATGACCTGCGGCGCAAGGTCCTTGGCAAGGTGGCCACCATTCGGACCCATGAGCGGGGCACAGGTGGTGGACCCCCATGTCCGGTCAGCCTGACCACAGAGGAGGAGGTGGTCGCCAGCTGCCTGGAGAGGGAGCAGTTGGAGGAGGTACCAGGCTATGATTCTATGGAGGAAGGCTCCAGGACAGGTAAGTGTTTTTTATCCCCTATTTGGTGTGTTGAATGTGGGGGGGGAGGGTACATGTGCCAAGTGTGTGGGACCACCAACATGTGTCAGCTTTGTGTCATCCACAGATGACGGAGCTGGGCCATCATCTGTTGCCGGCCATTCCACCCCAACCCCCCAACGGGATCCTGAGGACGAGCCCCTGGGTGCTGAAGACACCGAGGTGGAGGAGAGTGCCCACACCACTTCTGCAGAGATGGTTGAGGAGGAGCCTGTTCCTCAGCAGGAGTTTATTTTGGTTTTATCAGAGTCCTCCCCTTCTGCAGGGCCCTCTGTCATCCCCTCACCCATCCTCGGTAGCCCCTCAATGGCGACTCCATCCCCACGGGGACAACCTTCTCCTGGCCCCAGGAAGGCGACCCGTAAGACCAGGGGGGTGTCTGATCTGGTCCAGGACCAGGTGGCGATGGACCACGCCCGGCAAACTCAGCAGATGGGGGAGATTGCTGGCCACTTGGACCGGCTCGCTGACAGCCTGGGCTCTGTATCGCAGCTGCCCAGTGGTGTGCAGGACGTTGTGACCAGCCTGGGGGAGGTGCAGGCTGATGTACGGCACCTCACAGCAGCCGTCCACGCCAACACAGCTGCCATCCGGGAAGAGGGGAGGCAGCGGCAGCGTGCCCAGCAGCATAATATCACCCGCCAGCTGAGAATGCAGGGCCAGACCAACCTCTATCTGAGCCGGATTGCCGTGGCCTTGGAGGGCATGCAGCCAACAGCTGCCAGGAGTGGCCCACCCGGGGATCAGCCTCCTCCAGATGCCCCCCCCACGCCCACCCACTCCCTCCAGGCAGCTGAGGAGCCCGAGAGTGCCCACAAGGAGGAGCCCCCGTCATCCCAGATGAGGGATTTTTTTTTGGGTTAATTTTTATTTTTTTATTCTTGCTCAGGTTATGAGTTTATATTTTATTTTATTACTCAGGTTATGAGTTTATATTTTATTTTATTACTCAGGTTATGAGTTTATATTTTATTTTATTACTCAGGTTATGAGATATTTATTTTATTTTTAACTGCACACGGTCAGGAGTGCAGGGGACAGTGTGAATGGTGTGTGAATGTGAGGGGGTGGCACTCCTGCCAGTAAGGGGTGTCACCCTCGGCCGTGGTGGAGAAGTTATCCCCACGGCTGTATGAATGACGTGTGAAAGGTGTATGAATGGACAGCGACATCATTGGGGCCTTGACGCTGGCGTTGTTGCTCCCAAGTCCTACATGCTGGACTTGGGCTAATCCAATGTGATGTGGATGTGGTGTGTGTGATCTAGGGACATCAGTGGTGTGCATGCATGCATTGTCTGTGTGATTAATGTTTTGGTTTAGTGTCCAAAGATGCCTACGGCGAGGAACCTCCTGACTGCTCTTCCATCAGCAGACTGGTTCTCCTCTGGCAGGTGGGGACTGTGTGGGTCGGGGGTCAGGTCATCACGTGTGTCAATCTGCAGGCCTTTTCTCATAGCAAAGTTGTGCAGAATGCAACATGCACAGATGATCTGACACACGAAGGTAGGGGAATACAATAGGGTCCCCCCGGACTTATCCAGGCAGCGGAAACGGGACTTCAGGAGCCCAAATGTTTGCTCCACCACTGCACGGGTTTTGATGTGTGCTTCATTGTATCTTCTCTCTCCTCTGGTTTGGGGGTTCCGGAAAGGAGTCATTAGATGGGGTCCTAGTGCATATGCAGAGTCACCTGGAAGGGAAAAGACAGGAGGATGTTAGTCATGCATGTGCCACTTGTGATGTGTGCATCATGGGAGGGGATAGTCATGCCTGCCACCCATGTCACTCACCAACCAGCCAGCTGTCCCCATACATGTTCTGCTCGAATTCTGCTGGGATGGGGCTCTGACGGTATATGAAGCTGTCATGGCTGGATCCGGGGTGTTTGGCAGGGACGTGCCATATGAGGCGTTGGGCATCGGCTATCACCTGTACGTTGATGGAATGCCAATGCTTCCGATTGCGGTATATGTGCTCTGTGGCACTGGGGGGCTGGAGTGCCACATGTGTGCAATCAATGGCCCCCACAGTGCTTGGCAATCCGGCCACAGCTGTAGAAATCTGTCATTGTCTTCAGCCGCAGCTCCTCAGTGGTGGGTCTGATGAACTGGTTGGACATACGTCTGAGGATTGCAGGGACAACCTGGTGCACACATCTGCTCATGGAGGACTGTGACATCCCAGCCACCACTCCACTTGTACGCTGGAATGATCCACTTGCAAGGAAATGAAGTGTTGCCAGTACCTTCACCAGTGGCTGCACTGCTTGTGAGCGGTGTGTCTTGCTGGTGATGTCATCCTGCAGGGTTGTGGTTAGTTCAAGTATTGCATCTGGGCTGAATCTGAAGAGGCGATACACCTCCTCATTCCCCATGCCAAAGAGGCTCATGCGTGTGCGGTATATCCTCTCACGTGCTCGCCTCCTCCGTACCGGGGGACCCAGTACTAGTGCTAGGACCGCGACTGCCCCTGGCATGTTGGCACACAGAGGTGTTGTCCTTGCACGTGTGGTTGTTCAGCTTGCTAGTTTTGTCGGTAACGCTGCTGCTGTAGCTGCTCTCCTGCTGACCTGTGGCCGTCTGGAGTAAAGATAAAGCAGCTATTTGTAGAAATAACTTTGCGCCGGACGGACAAGATACGCGCGGCGCATGTAGCCAGCGTACGGTGCTAATCCCTTCGCGAATCGGGAAATCTCCCTCATTTGCATATTTGCAGGGGAAATCAATAGGCGCGACTGATGCGCCAAGCGAAATTATGCGCTGACGAGACTCTGGCGTCGGAAAGTTAAGCCGGTCGGGGAAAGCCCGTTTTCTGTCGCATCTAGTTTGGTGGGTACGGCCACATAGATACGACGGCGCATCTTCACAGTTACGCGGCGCATATCGAAATACTCCAGCGCAAGTCTTGCTGAATCTGGCCCTGTGTCTCTATCTATCTATCTCTCTCTCTCTCTGTCTGTCTGACTTCTCTCTCTGAAAGCAAGCTGGAACACACTACACGAGGCCGCCCGGGAGGCGGCCTTTTATAGTGTGGGGAATGTGCTAAAGCCCTGAGCCCTAATTGGCCAAAGCACCCAGGCTTTGGCCAATTAGGTCTCTTCGTTTTTTGGGCGCTCTGATTGGCCAAGCATGTGGGGTCATGGTGCATGCTTGGCCAATCATCAGCGCGCAACGCCGCAGTGAATTATGGGCCGTTGCGCGTCATTCGAATTTGGCGCGAATGACCCGATTTGTTCGTTTTCGACGAACAATCGAATGGCCGATGTTCGATGCGAACATGTGTTCGCATCGAACGCGAAGGTCATCCCTATTGAGCAGTCATAGAGGCTTGTAACAGCTGCTCAGTGTGTGAAACTGTAATGTAATGTCACTGCTTGCAGAGACAATCTGTCAAATTTCGGAGGTGATTTCGGGAGTGGGCGGGACCAAACGGCTACCAAACACAAGTCAACAGGATAGGGGCTGGCCGTGCCACTCTGTATGTGGCCCGGCCCCTTTCTATCAGGTATTAAACACCACCAGCCAACAAGATAAAGGCTGGACGGGCCACTCTGTGTATGTGGCCCTGCCCCCTTTTTTAAAGCAGCCATTTCATTTTCTGGTGTTAGATAGCTAATAGAAAGGGGGTGGAGCAACATTCATGGAGCGGCCCGCCCAGCCCCCATTCTATTGGCTTATGTTTGATAGCTGTTTGGTCCTGCCCACTCCCGAAATCACTGCCGAGTTTAACAGCTCCTCTCTCTGCAAGCATGTACATTACATAACAGTTTCATGCACTGAGCGGATCATACATGCCTTGCTGACTGCTCAGTGTGACACTCCCCCTCTCCTAGATCAATGCCCATCAGCTTCACCTGTCAGTGCCAATTAATGCCACCTGTCAGTGCTAGTGACCATCTGTACCAACAATCGGTGCCACCTGTCAGTGCCCATCTGTGCCACCTGTCAGTGCCTATCAGTGATGCCTATAAGTGCGTCCAATCAGTGCACCTATCAGTGCCCATCAGTGCTGCCTATCAGTGCCAACCAATGCCATAAATCAGTGCCCATCAGTGCTGCCTATCAGTGCCAACAAATGCCACCTACAGTGCCCATCAGTACTTCCAATCAGTGCTGCCTATCAGTGAAGCTCATCAGTGCCCATCAGTGCTGCCAATCAGTGCACTAATTGCAGGGATGGGGAGTTTAACTCCGCAGACTGGCACATTGTCCATGGGGGGCCAGCCTGGTGGGGCACAACTGAAATCTATTGATGTTTATTAATGCCACATGCCGATCTTTAGTATAATAGGTAATCACCACACTACTATTTACAAAAAACTAATGGAGGTAAATTAAAAAAGTGTCAGTAAAAGGCTTGCTGCTAAGCACTGATATGTGTTCCCACACCACAAAAAAAAAAATGTAGCACTAACTTACTAATGAATAACTTAAAGCGGAGGTCCGTTCAAAAATAAAAGTCAATAGCAACTAACACTGTAGCTGCTGACTCTTAATAAGGACACTTACCCATCCTAGTCGCCAGTATTGTCGGCCCCCCCCGAGGCCGATCACTGCCCGTTTCCTACTGCACAAGCACGAGCAGCGTGGCGCTTTGTGAATGGGCCGGCTGCTTTCTGGGATACACACAGTTCCCAGAATGCAGTGCGCCCCATTCACAAGAAGAAACAGAGTGTAGGAGGAAGAGAATCGACCGCGGAAGAGACGAGGCAGATTCGGTACTTCCGCATAGCAACAGCTATTTAGGGTAAGTAAAAACATTTTTTTTTCATTTTATTTTATTTTTGATTTTTGGTGGAAAGATTTTTTTCAGGGTGGAACTCCGCCTTAACAACAAATGGTGGAACCCTCTAAAGCATGGAAATCTCAATAAACTTCAATATCACCACAATACCAAAATGACGTGGGGTTCCCCCCAAATATCCATAACCAGACCCTTCAGGTCTGGTGTGGATTTTAAGGGGAACTCCCCCTTAAATCCACACCAGACCCCTTATCCGAGCACGTTGACCTGGCCGGCCGAAGAAAAGAGGGGGGGACAGAGTGCGGCCCCCCTCTTCTGAACCGCACCAGGCCACATGCCCTCAACATTGGGAGGATGCTTTGGGGTGCCCCCCAGACCCTGACCCCCCGTGTGAAATGGTAATGGGGTACACTGTACCCCTACCATTTCACAAAGGAAGTGTATATAGTAGTTTTCAGGAAAAAAAACACACACACCGTAGAACAAATTACTTTATTAATTAAACCAAATAAAAATCCAGCGGTGAAAATAGACAATCGATGCTGCTCCCAGCTCCAACGTTGTCTTCTATCCAGCGCCGGGTGATCTCTCCATCGATGGCCGGTTGGTCCAAGCTCCGGCGTGTCATTTGCTGAGCTGTGCTCTGAATGGATGGATCTTGTCATCGCTGGACCGATCACCCGTCGCTGGAGAGATCACCAGGCGCTGGATAGAAGAGAATGTTGGAGCAGGGAGCAGCATCGATCGTCTATTTTCACCGCTGGATTTTTATTTGGTTTAATTAATAAAGTAATTTGTTCTACGGTGTGTGTGTTTTTTTTCCTGAAAACGACTATTTACACTTCCTTTGTGAAATGGTAGGGGTACAGTGTACCCCATTACCATTTCACACAGGGGGGGGCAGGATCTGGGGGTCCCCTTTGTTAAAGGGGTCTTCCAGATTCTTATAAGCCCCCTGCCCGCTTACCCCCTTGCCGGGCAAGGGTTGTGGGGATGAGACCCTTGTCCCCATCAACATGGGGACAATGTGCTTTTTTTTTATTTGGGGTGGAGTTCCCCTTAAAATCCACACCAGACCTGAAGGGTCTGGTTATGGATATTTGGGGGGAACCCCACGTCATTTTTTTTTAAATTGACGGCGGAGTTCCTCTTAAAATCCATACCAGACCTAAAGGGTCTGGTTATTGAATTTGGGGGGACCCCCGCACATTTTTTTCCCAAACTCCGAACCCGAACTTTCAGCAAACCCAAAGTCCGTACCGAACCCGAATTTTACAGTTCGGGTTCGCTCAACTCTATTGCCAGCAGTTTAGACATTAATGGCTGTGTGTTGAGTTATTTTGAGGGGAAAGCAAATGTACACTGTTATACAAGCTGTAGACTCACTACTTTACATTGTATCAAAGTGTAATTTCTTCTGTGTTGTCACTAGTGTTTGGAAAATAGAAAGTGCAGCGCTAGGATATATAAAGGTGCTGTCATGAGCATAGAACATGCAAAGGTATAGTCCAACAGGACAACAAAAGATATTAGATAATAAGGAAATCAAAACATCACATAGCATATGAGTAATGGTGCATGGAGTCCATCAATGTGATTTCAAACAGGTGAGTGAAAACACTGAACTGGTGCAATGAACAGTATAAATAGTTCATGGATGTGGTTCCCAATGAATCGAAACACTGCATATATGGTGCCAGTTGAAATAAATGAAAACAATATATGTAGCTTGTCTGTAGTCTTCAGAGTATCAAATAAAGGAAATAGGTACTCTTACCAGCTGTGATGGACTTACTCGTTAGTATTAATAGCAAGTCAGACAAGGCGTGGTGGTCTCAGCGGACCCTGGGCTCTGTTTGGGTGAATCTGTAGAGGTAGTCACTCAGGTTGGGATGATGAATCCAGTCTGGTTGGATATCGCTCCTCCAAAACAGGACCCCAAATAAATGAGACCACTGGTGAATGGCCAGGCTCAAGAGTCAGCTCAGCAGGTATGGATGTATGGAAACAAAAAAGAAAGGCTTCCAATGGTGCAGATCAAAAATAAACCTGTGAAGGCTTTATTTGATATAAAATAAATAAAATCACGTGATATAAGTAAAAAGCAGTATGGGGTACAATCGTATGGGTTATACGCTTGTACCCCATACTGCTTTTTACTTATATCACGTGATTTTATTTATTTTATATCAAATAAAGCCTTCACAGGTTTATTTTTGATCTGCACCATTGGAAGCCTTTCTTTTTTGGCGAAAAACATTGGAGAAATTTCGCAATTTTTTTTTTTATATAAAATATCACGAATATTCGATATTAACGAAATATCGCAAAATCGAATATGGCGTATTCCGCTCATCACTAGTTGTCACATGAAAAACAATAATAAAATATTTACAAAAATGTGAAGGATGTACTCACTTTTGTGAGATACTGTGTATGTATGTATGTATATATATTGTGACAGTAAGTCAGGTAAATCTGTGGGTGTTGTCACAGACGGGAGATACATTTCTGCCTTGTTTAGACAATACACCAATTACTACCAGGTGTCGGCTGCAGAAGTAGCCAGAAAGGTTTAGGGCGTTGGAAAAATTCAGCTGTTCAGAATGAGGCAATTAAGGCCTCTATAAGTCATCCAGAGGATGACTACTGATTGCTGCATCCTGATGCTTTTTGAGTTAAGGAGCGCAGTGAGAAAGACTTCTGAAGAGGTGAGGTGGTTGTTGATTTTTCCGTGTGATAAAAATCAAAAAGACTATTGTTTCTCTGCTGTATGACCAGCAGTGTCTGCCCAGCAGTAGGCTGTGCCAGACTCCATAGGCAGGTTCCTGTGTTGTGAAGGTAGATGCCCCAAGTGGCCAGGGTTTATTTTAGGGTTTGTTTTGTTTATGCTGTTTGGATGCTTGCACTTGTTTCCAGCAATATCGAACAATAAACCATACTCTGTTTTCAACCGTCTTTGGCTGCCTCTCTGTAAAGTTCAGTGTGTAGTGAACCCATCCAGGGGGTCACCCCCCCCCGCTACCGAGCTAACCCCTTACAATATATATGTATATATATATATATATATATATATATATATATTACACTGAATGCACTGTATATATATACAAAAAGTATGGGGTGTGGAATTAGTCCCCTGACCCATGATTGGCCAAAGGCAATCTGACTTTGGCCAATCATGGGTCTCACAGCAGATCGCGATATATACAGTGCATTCAGTATATAATAGTGCATTAGTTAGGGCTATGACAGAGTTAAGAAAAAAAAGACATACTGTAGAGTCCCCCCAAAATCCATACCGACCCTTATCTGAGCAATACGAGTATGTGGATCGCGCGCTGACTTACAAATATATATATATATATATATATATATATATATATACAGTATATACAGTATATATACCACTTGCTTCTCCCTTATTGTGCCAAGAAAATTATAAAATAAATAAATTAAATATTATGAGCTGATTGCTCTATATATGTGGCTGGCATACCTTATCTGAGCAAGCAGCCTGGCAGGCCAGGAAAGGGGGAGACGAGCGAGCGCCCCCCCCCCCCTTTCAGAACCATACCAGAATGCTTGTCCTCAACATTGGGGGGGGTTCTTTTGGGGCCTTGTCCCCGTAACCCTGCCTCTGTGGTTTGGGGGTCTGCCAGTGGGGAGCTTATCGGAATCTGAAAGCCCCCTGCCCTTTTACCAAAAAGAGTGTCAAAAAGTAAAAACCACAATACAGTTTTTGTCAATTCCTTTAATAAAAAAATAAAAAAAGTGTTCATCCATCTTCAATCAGACCCGAAAAGTAGAAAAAAAAAAAGGCCTCCCAGTGACTGCTGTATCTTGCCTGTGACAGCTGTTATATAGGCAAGGGTGGGGCAACCTGCTGACGTAATCGAGTGACCTTACTCCTTCTGACATCATGGGATATGGCCCTGCCCTTTCCTTTTTAACAGCTATCACAGCCAAAAGACAGCAGTCACTGGGAGGCCTCCCATGGAGGCAGAGTTTTTTCGTTTTCATTTTACATTTTTTAGGTCCATCGTGCAGTGTGATTGACTATAGATGTACATTGCGGGGCACTTTTTTTAAATAAAGGATTTGTCAAAAAATGTCTTTTGTGGATTTAACTTTTTTTTTTAGGCTGCTTGCTCGGATAAGGGTCTGGTATGGATTTTGGGGGCACCCCATGCCAATTTTGACATGGAGTTCCCCTTAAAATCCATACCAGACCTGAAGGGCCTTGTATGGATTGGGGGGGGGGGCCTCACACCAATTTTTTCCTTGATTTTTTCATCTATATTTCCCGGAGCAAGAAATTCTTTGCAGCTGCGAGCAAGCTTAAATTACATGTTTTCCTTTAGAAATTTAATTTTGCTGCAGCACTGTTCTTCACATCACAGGCACATTATTTAAGCATTATTAAGATCACTGTGCCTGAAAAAAAACTGTTATTTTAAAAACTTGTTTTGCATTGACATATGTCTCCTAGTACCTGGGTCCCCATACACTTGCATATAAGCCTTTAAAATTAGCACATTTTTTTTGCATATTCGTGTCCCATTGACTTTAACCACTTGACCACTGGGCACTTAACCACTTGTCATCTGCCCACCGTCAAATGACGGCGGGCAGACGACTCCATTGTTCTGACATCACGTCATATGACGTGATGTCTCTTTAAAGCCGCCGGCGGCGCGCGCGCGCACCCGCCGCTCCGCGGGGATCCCGTGTGAGTGCCCGGCGGCAACGATCGCCGCCGGGCACACGCGATTGCTCAGAAACTGAGCTGGGACGTGCAGCTCTGTGTGTAAACACAGAGCTGCACGTCCCTGTCAGGGAGAGAGGAGAGCGGTTGTGTCCCTTGTACATAGGGACACAATCGGTCACCTCCCCCAGTCACCCCCCCTCCCCCTACAGTTAGAACACTCATAGGACATACATTTAACCCCTTCCCCGCCCCCTAGTGGTTAACCCCTTCACTGCCAGTCACATTTATACAGTAATCAATGCATATTTATAGCATTTTTCACTGTATAAATGTAAATGGTCCCAAAAATGTCAGAAAAGTGTCCGAAATGTCCGCCATAACGTCGCAGTCCCAATAAAAAAATCGCAGATCGCCGCCATTAATATTAAAAAAAAAAATTAAAAAAAAATTCCATAAACTATCCCCTATTTTGTAAACGCTATAAATTTTGCGCAAACCAATCAATAAACACTTATTGCATTTTTTTTTTACCAAAAATATGTAGAAGAATACGTATCGGCCTAAACTGAGGGAAAAAATATTTTTTTTATATATTTTTTGGGGTTATTTATTATAGCAAAAAGGAAAAAATATTGCATTTTTTTAAAAATTGACGCTCTATTTTTGTTTATAGCGCAAAAAATAAAAACCGCAGAGGTGATCAAATACCACCAAAAGAAAGCTCTATTTGTGGGAAAAAAAGGACGCCAATTTTGTTTGGGAGCCACGTCGCATGACCGCGCAATTGTCAGTTAAAGCGACGCAGTGCCGGAAGCTTATATTTTGTCTGGGCAGGAAGGGGGTGTAGGTGCACAGTAGGTAAGTGGTTAAACCCCCTTCCTAACCAGACCAATTTTCAGCTTTCGGTGCTCTCACAATTTGAATGACAATTACTCAGTCATACAACATTGTACCCATTTGAAATTTTTGTCCTTTTTTCACACAAATAGAGATTTCTTTTGGTGGTATTTGATCACCTCTGGGTTTTTTATTTTTTGCGCTATAAAAGAAAAACGACTGAAAATTCTGTAAAAAAAAAAAAAACTTGTTTCTGTCATATTAGCAGGTTATTTCTCACACACAGCATACGCATACCACAAATTACACCCCAAAACACAATCTGCTATTCCTCCCGAGTATGGCGATACCCCATGTGTGAGACTTTTACACAGCGTGGCCACATACAGAGGCCCAACATGCAGGGAGCACCATCAGGCGTTCTGGAACACCCAGACCAATTCTGACATTTCTCTCCTACATGGAAAAATCATCATTTATTTGCTAGAAAATTACATAGAACCCCAAAACATTATATATGCTTTTTTAGCAAAGACCCTAGAGAATACAATGGCGGCCGTTACAACTTTTTATCTCGCACGGTATTTTCGCAGAAATTTATTGAACGCGTGTTTTAAAAAAAAAAAATGTTTTGTGCTTAAAACAAAACAGTAAAGTTATGACAATTTTTTTTTCATAATGTGAAAGATGAAGTTACGCCGAGTAAATAGATACCCAACATGTCACACTTCAAAATTGCGCACACTCGTGGAATGGCGCCGAACTTTGCTACTTAAAAATCCCCATAGGTGGTATTGCAGAGTATTGGGGTATTGCAAAGTATCATGCAGGGTATTGGGGTATTGCCGAGTATTGGGGTATTTCCGAGTATTGAGGTATTGCCGAGTACTGGGGTATTGCCGAGTATTGGGGTATTGCTGAGTATTGGGGTATTGCCGAGTATTGGGGTATTGTTGAGTATTGGGGTATTGCCGAGTATTGGGGTATTGCCGAGTACTGGGGTATTGCCGAGTATTGGGGTATTGCCGAGTTTTGGGGTATTGTTGAGAATTGGGGTATTGCTGAGTATTGGGGTATTGCCGAGTATTGGGGTATTGTTGGGTATTGTTGGGTACTGGGGGATTGCTGGGTACTGGGGGATTGCTGGGTACTGGGGATTGCAGGGTACTGGGGTACTGCAGAGCTGGGATGGATTGAGGGATGGCTGGATCTGTGACTGCATTTGTCACAGATCCAGCCACAGCTCAGCTGCTGACACCCCGCTCCCCCCCTCTCCTCGCACACTGTACCGAACGGTACAGAGAGGAGACGCAGGAGAGGGAGGAACCGGCGTCATCAAATGACGCTGGTTTGTTTACAAGTGATCGCGCCGTCATTCGACGGCGCAATCACGTGGTAAACGGCCGCTATCAGCGGCAATTTACCGTGATCCGTGATGCGCCGGGTCTTCTAGACCCGGCGAGCACGGACACTTCCGCGAACGCGTCCCAGGGGACGCGCAATCGCGGAAGTGAAGGACGACGTCCCAGCTGAACTCGCACAATTTTATTCCCGCAGTCAGTGTGAACCAGGGTTAAGACTGGGTTCACACTTGTACAACAAACACTCCGACACTAGGAGCTCATGTCGCATGCAACTCAATGTTTCCCTATGAGAGTCGTCTCAACTGGTCCGACACAAGTCAATCCGATTTTGAAAAAAGTTCCTGCACTACTTTGGTCCGACTTTGATCCTACTTTAGTCCATTGAATATCATTGAAGTCAGATCAAAGTTGGATCATCGTCTTAACTAATCCAACTTTGGCATGTGACTTGTGCTCTGAGGATCTTGAAGGGGAACTCCACGCCAAAGAAAAAAAAGGCATGTGGTTCCACCTCCATGAGCATACCAGGCATGGGGTCACCCAAAAATCTGCACCAGACCCTTATGCGAGCACGCAGCTTGGCGGGTCAGGAAAGGAAAGGGAATGGGGACGAGCCAGCACCCACTCCTGAACCATGCCAGGCCACATACCCTCAACATGGGGCCCCAGATCTATGTGAATAAGTATATATATATACAGGGCCGGACTGGGAATAAAAACCAGCCCTGGAAATTATTTCCTACCAGCCCCATAGCATTATACCAGCCCAACATCATAACATCATGCGCTTTGCCGGCATTATAGCTGCGGTGCCTATTCTTTTTAATGGGCAGGAGCGGCTCTTTCAGGGTGCTTTGCAGGCGCTATCTTTAGTGTTATAGCACCTGCAAAGCGTCTCAGTGTGAAAGGGGTCGAACTCTAATATAAAGGGGGGCACTGGTGACCAGAGACCACACATATCAGAGTCCACTGCATTCCCCTTTACATCAGAGTGCCCCCCTTGCACTGTAAGGTTGAATCCTGCAGACTATGATATAAAGGGGGAATCTGGGAATGTGGGGAGGACTCTGGTGACCAGAGCCCACCTTCCACAGAAAGTGAACACTAAGGTAAGGGGGGGTTTACTGATATAAGGTGGGAACCTTTAGATCAGTGCCCCCTTACAATATTGTATTGACACTCCCCCCTCCTCAGACTGGCCTGTCGGTGCTGTCACTGACCTCCTCTCAGGTGCACCATGCGTGGCTCAGTCACTCGGCTCCAGCTTGGTCCCATAGTTTCCTCTCCACAGTCCATACATGTCTGACTTTTCCCATGAACCCCCATCCTGGCAGCACTCCCACTCTCGACTCTGCTTCAGATCTGATATAAGACGAGAGATGGTTAGAGGCTGCGAATGGTACAGGGGAAATCAAAAGCTGCAGAGGGGGAGACAGGAGGTCAGAGGCTGCGCAGATCAGAGGCTGCGGATGGTAAAGGGGCGGTCAGAGGCTGCAGATGGTACAGGTGTAACGGTCACCACCGCTTACGACCTTCCATCTACCCACGACAAGCTTATCTGACACACTGCGACAATCTTGCATACACGATCCATATCCATTCCCATAAACAAGACGAGACTCAAGCTCTGCACTTGCTTTCAAAGATATGACAATTTATTGGTTATCAAGTTTCAAGCATAATACAGTTCATCACAGGACAATGTAGTCCCCACCCCCTTATTCACTCACTGAGGATAATTCTTTAATTGGTAGCTAGACATGACGGCACCGCATCATCAATAGTGTTCAATTAACCTTGAATAATACACAGACATCTAGTTGAATACGTTATCCAGACAGCTTTATCACACAATGGCAGAGTCTTGTGAGAGTGGGTGCAATCAACACCTTTAACGGAATGTCTTTACAGTGAATAGCCAACACTTTAGGATATTTCAATAGCATATTATACAAAGGTATGACTCACTGTCTGGTTGACCTGGTCATGTCATCATGAACTCCTTGTGATATCTCAGTCCTAAAATGAAGTATTAAAATTGTCCCATCTGTAATATATGAATTATGATTCTTTGTCACCCTATGGCCCTAGTGGACATAAGGTGACCCTAGACATAGGAATATCTCAGTCTGTCATGGTGCATTCTGTTACATCTCTCCCCTTTCGGTGGGAGACGGACACAGGTGGGCACCCCAAACGGGTTGACTCCGAAGTCCGTCAGTAGTTCCAGTCCTCCAATGCTGGTATCCATACTGTACCCCAAATAAATGGCTCCAAACTGAGCATTACTCACCCCGCCAACCTCTTCCTCTCTCAGAGAACACGCCTGCTGCTGGGGAGAAGGCAGGGTGGCTGGGCTCAGTCCATCATGCTGTTGGGGGTCTGGGCCAACTGCCCCCCCTTCCTGGGGTATACCAGTGGAGACTGAAGTCCCATCCACTGGTGCTTGGTGAAAACCCCCCGGTGCTTGCAAAGCAAAGCCGACATCCTCCTGTCCCAGTCCTGTACCATTTTCTGGGGTTGTGCCAGTGGAGACTGAAGTCCCATCCACTACCTCAGGAACCCCCTCTTCTGTTTGTCAGGAGCAGATGCCTGGGGCACTCTGCTTTGTTGCCAGCTCTTCCGCTGGGTTGCTGTGAGTGGAGACCACAATCCTATCCACTACCACA
This sequence comes from Rana kukunoris, assembly GCA_029574335.1. Taxonomy (NCBI): domain Eukaryota; kingdom Metazoa; phylum Chordata; class Amphibia; order Anura; family Ranidae; genus Rana; species Rana kukunoris. The sequence continues at coordinate 464,498,779 of CM056049.1, forward strand.
GGGACCCCCTCTTCTGTTAGTGAGGAGCAGAGGCCTATGACACTCTGTTCTGTTGCCAGCTCTTCCGCTGGGTTGCTGTGAGTGGAGACCATAGTCTCATCCACTACCACAGGGTCCCCCTCTTCTGATAGTTGGGAGCAGAGGCTTGGGGCACCCTGCTCTGTTGCCAGTGATTCACCTGGGGGTAAAAGCTTTACCACCTCAGCTTCTTGCTGGAGAAAGGGGCCAACCGCCCCGGCTCTCTGGAACTCCACACCATCCGCTTCGGCTTTAGGGATGGCAATCTCCATTTTTTCCACTGCTGATTCATCAGCCAGGATTTCACAGTTATCTGACCTTTCCTCATAGTCCCAGGCAATGGGAGCCCCACCCTGCTGCTGAGCTGAGTCTAGCAGCTGTCTGTAGGCGACCTCCAGCTCCCATTCTTGAATGGCCAGAAATTCTAAATCTTCCTGTGACCAGTGGCCTCCCGAGATATTCAATTTTTCCTCTCTGTGCTCCATTATGTCCTCCAAGCGCCACTCCCGATCATCCCCGAAGTCGGGATCACTGGACATCCTCCAATACAACAATCCCAGGCCATCATAGTCATGGCCTTCTGTGGGGCTGTCATCTGCTGGCCACGGGCACTCTTGGGCTACATACCACCGGAGGGCTCTGCAGCTCTCGACCAGCTGCATCTCTGCCCGGATCAGCCTGCTTAAAGCGGTATTTCACCCTAAATATAAGATCTCCCATGCGATCCAGCATACTGGCGTCAGCGCCAGTATGCTGGGTTTTTTTTTTTTAATCGCACACTTACTGTATTATGGTGGAATTCCTTGTTTGTCCCCCGTGGTGGACGGCGCCAGTATAGCGCGTCACATCTTCCGAAAATACCCGATATGGACTCGGGTAATCTCGGCGAAAATGCGACGCCTGCGCACAGACCTAGGAGCTGACTGAGCAGGCGCCGTATTTCTCCGAGTCCTACGGCTATGGCGCGTCACGCCCTCCGAAATAGGACTCGGAGAAATACGGCGCCTGCGCAGTCAGCTCCTAGGTCTGTGCGCAGGCGCCGCATTTTCGCCGAGATTACCCGAGTCCATATCGGGTATTTTAGGAAGATGTGACGAGCAATACTAGAGCCGTCCACCGCGGGGGACAAAAAAGGAATTCCACCATAATACAGTAAGTGTGCGATTAAAAAAAAAAAAAACAGCATACTGGCGCTGACGCCAGTATGCTGGATCACATGGGAGATCTTATATTTAGGGTGAACCTCCGCTTTAACTCTGCAATCCACTCCTGCTTTGGTTGTTCCTCCAACAACAGCATTAGTACGTCATACTGCGGCCAGTACCTTGCATAGATGGAGGGCAGAACCTTTCCTTGGTGATGCTGCTCCAGAGTGATGGAATCATCCCACTGCTGCCACCAAATGTAACAGTCACCACCGCTTACGACCTTCCATCCACCCACGACAAGCTTATCTGACACACTGCGACAATCTTGCATACACGATCCATATCCATTCCCATAGACACAAGCTCTGCACTTGCTTTCAAAGATATGACAATTTATTGGTATTTTCTCAGCTTCTTATACAGTTTCAAGCATAATACAGTTCATCACAGGACAATGTAGTCCCCACCCCCCTATTCACTCACTGAGGATAATTCTTTAATTGGTAGCTAGACATGACGGCACCGCATCATCAATAGTGTTCAATTAACCTTGAATAATACACAGACATCTAGTTGAATACGTTATCTAGACAGCTTTATCACACAATGGCAGAGTCTTGTGAGAGTGGGTGCAATCAACACCTTCAACGGAATGTCTTTACAGTGAATAGCCAACACCTTAAGATATTTCAATAGCATATTATACAAAGGTATGACTCACTGTCTGGTTGACCTGGTCATGTCATCATGAACTCCTTGTGATATCTCAGTCCTAAAATGAAGTATTAATAATGTCCCATCTGTAATATATGAATTATGATTCTTTGTCACACTATGGCCCTAGTGGACATAAGGTGACCCTAGACATAGGAATATCTCAGTCTGTCAAGGTGCATTCTGTTACAACAGGTAAGGTCAGAGGCTGCGGAGGCGGGGGACAGGAGATCAGAGGCTGCAGAGGGGGGGACAGGAGATCAGAGGCTGCAGAGGGTACAGGGGAGGTCAGAGGCTGCAGAGGGTACAGGGGAGGTCAGAGGCTGCAGAGGGTACAGGGGAGGTCAGAGGCTGCAAAGGGTACAGGGGAAGTCAGATGCTGCGGATGGTACAGGGGAGGTCAGAGGCTGCGGATGGTACAGGGGAGGTCAGAGGCTGCGGATGGTACAGGGGAGGTCAGAGGCTGCGGATGGTACAGGGGAGGTCAGAGGCTGCGGATGGTACAGGGGAGGTCAGAGGCGGCAGAGGGGGGACAGGAGGTCAGAGGTTGCAGAGGGGGGGACAGGAGGTCAGAGGTTGCAAAAGGGGGGGGGGACAGGAGGTCAGAGGCTTGCGGATGGTACAGAGGAGGTCAGAGGCTGCGGATGGTACAGGGAAGGTCAGAGGCTGCAGAGGGTACAGGGGAGGTCAGAGGCTGCAGAGGGTACAGGGGAGGTCAGAGGGTGCAGAGGGTAAAGGGGAGGTCGGAGGCTGTAGAGGGTACAGGGGAGGTCAGAGGCTGCAGAGGGTACAGGGGAGGTCAGAGACTGCAGAGGGTACAGGGGAGGTCAGAGGCTGCAGATGGTACAGGGGAGGTCAGAGGCTGCGGATGGTACAGGGGAGGTCAGAGGCTGCGGAGGGTACAGGGAAGGTCAGAGGCTGCAGAGGGGGGGGGCAGGAGTTCAGAGGGAGGTTACAGAGGGGGGGACAGGAGGTCAGAGGTTGCAGAGGGAGGGACAAGATGTCCGAGGTTTGCGGATGGTACAGAAGATGTCAGAGGTTGCGGATGGTACAGGGGAGGTCAGAGGCTGCGGATGGTACAGGGGAGGTCAGATACTGCGGATGGTACAGGGGAGGTCAGAGGCTGCGGATGATACAGGGGAAGTCAGAGGCTGCGGATGGTACAGGGGAGGTCAGAGGCTGCGGATGGTACAGGGGAGGTCAGAGGCTGCGGATGGTACAGGGGAGGTCAGAGGCTGCGGATGGTACAGGCGAGGTCAGAGGCTGCGGATGGTACAGGCGAGGTCAGAGGCTGCGGATGGTACAAGGGAGGTCAGAGGCTGCAGATGGTACAGGGGAGGTCAGAGGCGGCAGAGGGGGGACAGGAGGTCAGAGGTTGCAGAGGTGGGGACAGGAGGTCAGAAGTTGCAGAGGGGGGGACAGGAGGTCAGAGGCTTGCGGATGGTACAGAGGAGGTCAGAGGCTGTGGATGGTACAGGGAAGGTCAGAGGCTGCAAATGGTACAGGGAAGGTTAGAGGCTGCGGAGGGGCAGACAGGAGGTCAGAGGCTGCGGAGGGGCAGACAGGAGGTCAGAGGCTGCAGAGGGGCAGACAGGAGGTCAGAGGCTGCAGAGGGGCAAACAGGAGGTCAGAGGCTGCAGAGGGGCAGACAGGAGGTCAGAGGCTGCAGAGGGGCAGACAGGAGGTCAGAGGCTGCGGAGGGGCAGACAGGAGGTCAGAGGCTGCGGAGGGGGGACAGGAGGTCAGAGGCTGTGGAGGGGGGGACAGGAGGTCAGAGGCTGCGGAGGGGGGGCAGGAGGTCAGAGGCTGCAGAGGGGCAGACAGGAGGTCAGAGGCTGCAGAGGGGCAGACAGGAGGTCAGAGGCTGCGGAGGGGGGACAGGAGGTCAGAGGCTGCGGGGAGGGGACAGGTCAGAGGCTGCAGAGGGGGGGCAGGAGGTCAGAATGAACAGGAGGTCAGAGGCTGCAGTGGGGGAACAAGCGGTCAGAGGCTCTTGGGGGGGAAAGGTCATAGGCTGCAGAGGGGGGACAGGAGGTCAGAGGCCGCAGGGGGCAGGAGGTCAGAGGCTGTGGGGAGGGGGCAGGTCATAGGCTGCAGAGGGGGGACAGGAGGTCAGAGGCTGCAGGAGGTCAGATGCCGTGGAGGGGGGAACAGGAGGTCAGAGGCTGCAGAGGGGGGCGGCAGGAGGTCAGAGGCTGCAGGAGGTCAGATGCTGTGGAGGGGGAACAGGAGGTCAGAGGCTGAATGGGAGGTCAGGAGGCCCAAGGGGGGGGAAGGAGTTCAGACGCTGCATGGGCGGTCACGAGGATGGAGGGGGGGAAAGGAGTTCAGACGCTGACTGCAGGGAGGGGATGTGTAGACTGAGAGGAAGACTCACCTCATTGAGCGACGCGCATTTTAAAAATGGCGCCGTCGTGTCACTGCGCATGCGCCCCTATTTCCGAAACTTGCCGAGCCTGTACGAGCTTTCCCAAGCACGGCTAGCTTCGGAACTGCGCTGAGCCGCTGGCGCATGCGCAGTTGCATGCCGCTCGGCCCGGCCCAGCCGGCGGCCGCAGCCATATTTCTTTCAGGCGCCGCTGCCCTCACAGCGCCCTCCAGGAGCAGCCAGGCAGCCAGCCCGCCGGGATTTTTCCCGGTATCCCGGTTGGCCAGTCCGGGCCTGTATATATACACAGTGGGCCAGATTCAGAAAGACTGGCGTATTTTTAGTCGGGCATAACGCATCTCATATGCGCTACGCCGCCGTAACTTAGAGAGGTGAGTTCCGTATTCAGAAACAACTTGCGCCCTAAGTTACGGTGGCATAGCGTATATGGGCAGGCGTAAGCCTGCGTAATTCAAATTATCAAGGCAGTGGGCATGTTGTATTGGAATGAGCCGTGATCCCATGCAAATGAGGGGCCGAACGGCGCATGCGCCGTCTGTGGACGTATCCCAGTAGGCATGCTCAAAAAATTCACGTCGGATAGAATGCCTAAGATACGTCAAACACTGCATACGACGTGAACGTAACTTACGCCCAGCCCCATTCACGTACGACTTACGCAAACGATGTAAACAACGTGAAATTTGACGGCTGTTCTGACGTCCATACTTAACTTTGGCTGTGCCTCATATAGCAGGGGTAACTTAACGCCGGTCGTACGCCTTACGTAAACAACGTATGTCAATGTGCCGGGCGCAAGTACGTTTGTGAATCGGCGTATCTAGCTCATTTGCATATTCTACGCGTAAATCTACGGAAGCACCCCTAGCGGCCAGCGTAAATATGCAACTAAGATACGACGGTGTAAGAGACTTACATCGGTCGTATCAAGCTAGAATTCAGGCGTATCTTGGTTCCTGAATACAGGGCATAGATACGACGGCGCATCTTTTAACTTACGCGGCGTATCAATAGATATGCTGGCGTAAAGTGTTTCTGAATCTGGCACAGTGTATATACTATATTACCAAAAGTATTGAGGCATCTGCCTTTACACTCAGATGAAGTTTAATGGCATCCCAGTCTTAGTCTGTAGGGTTCAATGTTGAGTTGGCCCAACCTTTGCAGCTATAACAGCTTCAACTCTTCTGGGAAGGATGTCCACAGGAGTGTCTATAGGAATGTTTGATCATTCTTCCAGAAGTGCATTTGTGAGGTCAGGCACTGATTTTGGTCGAGAAGGCCTGGCTCGCAGTCTCTGCTCTAATTAATTTCAAAGGTGTTCTGTCGGGTTGAGGTCAGGACTCTGTGCAGGCCACTTAATTTCTTTCATTCCAAGCTCGCTCATCCATGTCTTTATAGACTTTGCTTTGTGCACTAGTGCGCAGTCATGTTGGAACAGGAAGGGGCCATCCCCAACCAGCAGAAGTGATCGAGTGGCTGTTCAGCCACTCAAATCACTACTGCCTTAGAGGGTATTGCTGTCTGCAAATTTTGATACCAGGATGTTGCCTGCAAGCTTAGGCATCTTCCAAGTATAACCACTTCAAGCTAAGAATGTCCATGGACGTCCTACGATATTGGCTTGCATTGTATGTGGGTCATATACAGTTTATCAGATGAGAGCACTTGAGATGTTGGTGGAGCACTGGGGATAAAAGAGTGAATATATAGTGCAAGAGTAGCAAATTAAGTGGATACCCTTTGCAGAAATACATAGCATATTAGGTGGCACAGGAAGAAGTACAAATACTGTTGCACTAGGGACTTTTTTTTGTTTGCATGATATATATATATATATATATATATATATATATATATATATTGTAATTTTTGTAGCACTAATGAAAAGTTAGTTTATACAGTATCTCACAAAAGTGAGTACACCCCTCACATTTTTGAAAATATTTTATTATATCTTTTCATGTGACAACTAGACATGTGCAGACTGGAATATTTTGTTTTGTTTTTTCGTTTTCGTTTGGAAAATAAATTTATTTAGTTACTCCCAAAAATCGTTTCGATTTATTTAGTTTTTCGTTGGGGAATAGCTTTCATCCGAAAATCCAATAATACTTGGTTTCTGTCGAATGGGCAAAAAAAATAAAAAATCGACGGAACGTCGAATCTTTTTGGTTGCCAATAAATGGTCAAAGAATATTCGACGGAACGTCGAATCTTTACGCCTCATAAATCGAAATCTATTATTTCTATAGTGTCGAATCTTTTCTCTATGATGTCAAATATTTTCCCTATAATGTCGAATCTCTCTATATAGAATTTTTACCGCAACGAAAACGAGAAAAAAGCATTTTTTATGTCGGATCTTTCGGTTTTCGTTTCTTGCACTTTCGTTATCGTTTGTTAATACGATAACGAAAAAAAAAGATTTTCGGACGAAAATGCATTCTAACGAAAACGAATGCACATGTCTAGTGACAACACAGAAGAAATGTCACTTTTCTACAATGTAAAGTAGTGTGTGTACAGCTGTAAATTTGCTGTCCCCTCAAAATAACACAGCCATTAATGTCAACAAAAGTGAGTACACCCCTAAGTTAAAATGTCCAAATAATGATGGCCTAGATCAGTGAGGGCGAACCTTGGCACCCCAGATGTTTTGGCACTACATTTCCCATAATGCTCAACTACACTCCAGAGTGCATGCACATCATGGGAAATGTAGTTATATCCTAGGCTATAAGACGCTTGCCAAGACACTGAAACTGAGCTGCGACACGGTTGCCAACACCATCCAGTGGTTTAACAGGACAGGTTCTACTCAGAACAGGCCTCGCCATGGTCCAGAGGTTGTCTTTGGGAAATAGGCATAGAAGCGCTGCCAGCATTGCTGCAGAGGTTAAAGGGGTGGGGGGTCAGCCCGTCAGTGCTCAGACCAAACGCCACACACACTGCATCAAATTGGTCTGCATGGCTGTGATTTCAGAAAAAGGCCTCTTCTAAAGATAATGCACAAATAGTTTGCTGAAGTCATGGATTTCTGGAACCATGTTCTGTGGTCTGATGAGACCAAGATAAACGTATTTGGTTCAGATGGTGTCAAGTGTGTGTGGCGGCAACCAGGTGAGGAGTATGAAGACAAGTGTGTCTTGCCCACAGTCAAGCATGGTGGTGGGAGTGTCATGGTCTGGGGCTGCGTGAGTGCTGCCAGCACTAGGGATCTACAGTTTATTGAGGGAAACATGAATGTCAACATGTGCTGTGATATACTGAAGCAGAACACGATCCCCTCCTTTTGGAGACTGGGCAGCAGGGCAGTATTGCAACATAACGACCCCAAACACACCTCCAAGATGACTGCTGCCTTGCTAAAAAAGCTTTTGGGTCCAAGATTATGGACTGGCCAAGCATGTCTCTAGACCTAAACACTATTGAGCATCTGTGGGACATCCTCAAATGGAAGGTGGAGGAGCACAAGGATGTTGTCATAGAGGAGTGGAAGAGGACTACAGTGACAACCTGTGAATCTCTGGTGAACTCCATGCCCTAAAGGGTTAAGGCACTGCTGGAAAATAATAGCGGCCACACAAATTATTGACACTTTGGGCCAAATTTGGACATTTTCATCTAGGGGTGTACTTACTTTTGTTGCCAGCGGTTTAGACAATAATGGCTTTGTGTTGAGTTATTTTATACAAGCTGTACACTCACTAATTAACATTGTAGCAAAGTATAATTTCTTCAGTGTTGTCACATGAAAAGATAAAATATAATATTTACAAAAATGTGAGGGGTGTACTCACTTTTGTGAAACACTGTATATAGCTCTACACAATTGTATGTTATATTAATTTTGTTTATGCACATATAGTAGTGTCATAAGATGTAAGCAACTCAAAGATTGATTGGATTTAGTGTATACAGCATATATATATTGATAACACAATTATTTGTTTTAGATTATAAAATATACATTACTGTATACAGTATGTGTATTTGATGCAATTATGAAATAAATTAGGAACCTCACTTTACTTTACTTTTTTGTGGATAAATAATATTAAAGGGATACTAAGGGTCCTTTCTCAGGTCCGTTCCGTTCGTCCGTTTTTTGGACGTCGGGTAACGGACCTCAATGCTTCCATATGGGAGCGGATCCGTTAGCGGATGATGCATCCGCTAACGTCTGCTAGATCCGCATCCGTTTTTGCGGACGGAAGAATGCCCTATTTTTCTTCCGTCCGGCCAAACGGATCGGATGCAAACGGACAGACGGTCCGTTTCCATCCGACTCCCCATAGGGGAGAGCGGAGGAGAGACAGGGCGGTCCCTGCACAGTGTGCGGGGACCGCCCCGTTCGCCGACAGCTGAGCGGAGACCCCCCAGCCGAGCTGACGGACACACGGAGCGGACCGAAAAACAGTCCGCTCCATGTGAAAGGATCCTAAAGGTCATTTTTTTTTAAATAACATGTTATACTTACCTGCGCTGTGCAATGGTTTTGCACAGAGCAGTCCCAATCCTCCTCTTCTCAGGTCCCTTGCTGCCTCTCCTGGCTCCTTCCTCCTGCTGAGTGCCCCCATAGTAAACTGCTTTCTACGGGGGCACTCGTGGGTGCTAGTTCCGCAGTCCTGCCCCCCACTCCCTAGTCACTGACTGTAATCATAGATAAAAAATATTCAGTCTTTAGAATCACTTTAATCATAATATTATGTCACAACAGAGTGACAGGTACACTAACAGAGACATACATGTATCCTATACCTACAGTAGATTATGAATACAGTGTACACTATATACTTATGCCAAAATAAAAAAAGTAAATTAAATACAACATTATTTGTTATCCTATGTACACATTTTCTGGTATTAATAAAAGCCCCAAAATAAAGTCCACCTAGGGTTTGTAAATGACTTTGGTCTAATGCTTCAAGATCAAAGCACTTAGTTAAAGAAGAAGGACAATACAGGTTTTAGGAAAGATAAAAATTATCGCATGATCATTACATAATTAAACAAATGAAACAACAATTAAATGAGAACAGACCGTGGGGGAGGGTGTTGTCATGTTAGAAATGACAAAAGGAATTAAATCGGTAAAATCTCATAATGAATCCTGTATTTATTAAAATATTTAGAGTGTATGAGGTTTGCTGATTTTCATTTGATTATGTTATGAGTCATAGAAATGTATACTGGAAAAAAAAAAAGAAGCAAACATAATATGCATAAGGATTTTATTAATTAGGAAAAATACTTAGTTAAAAACCTTGTGAACATATTTCAGATAAATATATATAGAGAGAGATATGAATATATTTATAATTTTCCCTTTCATTTTTTGAACGATGACGTTCTTGCCTTAAGCGTGTGCCAGATTACTCATAAACCTGGACCATATGCCACTGCAATTTGCTGATGGGCCCAAGCTGTTTTGGTAGATATAAAATCCAAGGGGATTATAGAGTCTCCATCCTAACTGTTAATAGAGCATTGATGGTCGGACAGCTGCCTGCTCTCTTCACTTTCCATTTAGGTCAGTTCCCTATGAATGTGCACTGACAAAAACTTATGTAAACTTCTTAAAAGGAGCAATAAAGTTTTCCCTTTTTTTTTTTTTTTTTTTTTAATATAGTTCAACATAATGGACACCAATCTTGTCCTATGGCAAAGCAAACATATGTTAATTGACATTTTCAGTGATATTTCTATTGTTTATTAAATTTAACTTAGAATCATTTTTTTCCCTTTAGAAATGCATTACAATAAGTAGAATACACAATTTTGAACTTGACCAATGTCAACATTTGCAGGAGCTGGTGACTTTATTTGGCCTTTTCTGTGCAGGACTGGGACTTTGCCTACACTATCTAGTAGTACCAGAGCTTTTTTTCTCAGAAAATAGGTGCAGGAACTCAACCACGACCCGTTCAGATTTCACAAACAGTAGAAGGGTCTTAAATGGGCATTAAATACCAGAATTGCATTACATACAGTGTGCAGAGTTCAGGGGGTTACAAAGCAGTCACTTGTAAACACAGAAACCAGACTTCTGTGTTCACAAGTGATTGTGGTGAGCGGGCACCAAAGGGTCTGAGCCAAAGGTGGTGGAACTGAGTTCCACCAAGTTCCCCCAGAAAAAAAGCCCTCCTATCTACCATTAAAAAAAGCAACAAACTTTGTATCGCTTAACTTAAATTTCCATGGCATCAAATCTCTCTCTCTCTCTCTCTCTCTCTATCTCTCTCAATCAGACTGAGGTATTTTTAGTTCAGGTTATGATTTTGCATCTTTTGTCACATCACTAAACTCTAATTTTAATTTATGTATGTAGTCTGTATATACAGTACTGTATATGTACTGTATCTATGTAGTATAACATTGGAACACAGTATATTGTATTGATACTATGAGCATAAAATTGTATCACTAAGCTATCCAGTTATAGGTTTTTTATACTTTGCAAAGCTTTGTATAGCTAATAAACAAATACAAATAATATACAGTAAAATAGAGCTGTGTGTTGGTGTGGTACTAATAAATAAATAAATAAATATATATATATATATATATAATGTGTGTGTTGTACAAGTGTGTCTGCTATCTAAGTAGAGCAGCCTGTGTCCCAGGTGGTAAAGCTGCATCGCAATGGAAGGGTCTGCACTTTTCTTCATATATACATACGTGTGTATCTGCAGCTTTAGGGACCTTGGACCCAGTCTGTAGTATTTAGATATCAGGGGCCCACCAGAGAATCATCTGATACTTTGTCTGGCCCATGATTGGTGTGCCTGGGCAAGCTACACTATTGTCTTACCTGGTAACAAAGCTGAAAAGCTTTGGATATTTTTTATAACATACAATTGGTCCATCCTAGAGCTATATCAAAAAAATATTTTGGCAGCCTTTGATGTCTTTTAGAAACAGGTGTACATATTTTGAGACTGTTTGAAAATTTAAAGCTGAACTCCATGCTAATAATTAAAGTGGGGCTCCACTCTAAAGTGGAACTCCCGCTGATCGGAACCCTCCCCCCCCTCCGGTGTCACATTTGACACCTTTCAGGGGGAGGGGTGTGCAGATACCTGTCTAAAGACAGGTATTTGCACCCACTTCTGGCCACACAGTCTCGGCAGACTGTGGGCATGACGACACCCCCCCCATTGTGTGCGCTTCACTTCCTGGTTCCCTCACTGAGGATGATTTACACAGCTCTGGCACACAGTTCAACTCTATCTAGAAGGGCATACAGAAAGAGGTACAGATCTTGGCCCAGATTCACAAAGCACTTACGCCGACGTTTCTCCAGATACGCCGACATAAGTACAAATGTGCGTCGTCATATCTATGAGCCGACCCACAAAGCAAGATACATCGAAAAATAGGCTTCAGCCGCCCGACGTAACTTTCCTACGCCGGAATATAGTGGGCGCATATTTACGCTAGACGCATGTGTCACACCCATTGATTTTCGATGCAAATATGCAAATGAGACAAATACAGCGATTCACAAACGTACTTGCACCCGGCGCATAAGATACGTGGTTTGCGTAAGTCGTACGTCTGGCGTAAAGTTATTCCCCATATTGGAGGCGCAACTCATGCAAAGGTATGGACCAGGGAACGAATGCCGTCAAATTTTACGTAGTTTACGTTGTACGTGAATAGGGCTGGGCGTAGGTTACGTTCACATCATAGGCAGTTGTTTCAACGTGATTGTGAGCATGCACATTGAGATGCATCCAAGGTACGACGCATGCGCAGTTCGTTTTAAGTACTTGTGTGACGCTCGGCCCATCATTTGCATGGGGTCACGCTTCATTTAAATGTATCACGCCCACTTTCAGCCCACTTCCACTTACGCTGACTTATGCTTACGAATATATGCTACGCGGGCACAGAGTTGGGAGCATTTGTTTTGTGAATTCTGTGCTTCCTTCTCCACACTGCGCCGGCGTAGGGTAAAAGACATACGCTACGGCGGCATATATATATGCGCTGATGTATGTGAATCCGGGCCCTTGTCTTTACCTTAGCTTATGACTTGACAGTGAAAGGTAAAATAAATAGCACTCTGGTAAGCGTATGGCTCTATCACTCTGTTGTCTTCTGCTACCAGCATACTCCTTGAACAGCAGCACAACTGATAGTGTTGCTTTTCCTTCCCACAGTCTGAATGCAGTTGTGCAGAGTATTGAAAAAAGACTGATACTAGTTCAAATGCAGGTCCTTGAAGTACCCAGTTTCACTGAAAATAAGACAGTGTCTTTTATCAATTTTTGCTCCCAAAGATGCGCTGGGTCTTATTTTAAGAGAATGTCTTATTTTTCCATGAAGAAGAATAGGGTACACATTTATTGTTGAACAAATGTATTTTTAAGTGATCCCCCTCCCCACCCCTGTGCCAGTGGACACCTTCACCAGACATCCCTCCGCCCCTTTATCAGACATTTCCCCCCTACCTCAGTCACCCCAGTGTGTCCACACAATGTGCATTACTCCTGCTCCGCACTACTCACTGTCTAATTGTGAGTCGGCCAGACTCTGTCAGGACAGAGCGAGCAGCAGGCGGCAGTTTGTCCTGGCGGTGGCGCAGGCTCTCTGATGAAAAGAGACTACGTACTTCCTGTCTGCGCTGCGGCCAATAGTGAGCTGCTCGGTGGCGCCCACCGATACGGTCGAGGGTACAGAGTTACAGGAGCTTTGGGTGGCCTTATTATCGGGATGCCTTATGTTCGGGGAGGCCCTATTATCGGCGATGTCTTATTTTCGGAGTGATTTCTTATATTTCAGCGAGAGGCAGAACTGTAAGTAGGTCTTATTTTCGGGGGGATGTCTTACTTTCGGGGAAACATGGTAAGTATTGGTCCTATTAAGTGCAGAACTCTATAAATTTATGTTTTTTATGTCTGTCTGGACTTCAGCTTTAAAAGGAATGTTCATAGTTTATAAGCTTTTTAGTTTATCTGTGTCTGCTTGGCTGAAAAAGCCTGTGGTTTACAGGAGTCAATAGTTCAAGCTGAAGTTTACACATATAAAAGAATCAGTGACTTTTTTTTCCCTCTCTCTCAGTACAGCTTTGCAAAAGGTTTCAAGACAGGTGTCTCAAGGTAAACCAGTTGTGTTGTCTTTGTTATTTAGAAAACCCAAAATGCTCTTTGAATCCTGTATCATTGGTATAGCCTGTGTAAGACTGTACAGTATATGTATTGTAAAAAACATATTCAGAAATTTGTTTAAGATCTTGTAAAAAGTTATGGCATCCCTTCTTCAGTACCATCAGGGTGCAATGATCAATTTCATGGTTTGAACTGTATCTGAGGCTAATTTTCCTCAAACATGTGGCCCAGCTGGGGGCCTTTCATGTGTTTTTTTCATGCATACAAAAATTACCAGCAAAGGAGCTACAAAGATCCTTGTTAGGTTGTTATTTATTTTTAGTTGACCTCAGTGGCTGCTGGTACTCACATTTTTTGGGGGGGCGCAAACAAACTGCACCCTTACTGTGCCCATCAAACGCAGCTACTGTGCCCATCAAACACAGCCACTGTGCCCATCAAAGGCAGCCACTGTGCCCATCAAAGGCAGCCACTGTGCCATCAAATGCAGCCACTGGGCCATCAATTGTCACCACTGTGCCATGCCATCAATTGTCGCCACTGTGCTATCAATTGTCACCACTGTGCCATGCCATAAATTGTCACCACTGTGCCATCAATTGTCGCCACTGTGCCATGCCATCAAATGCAGCCACTGTGCCATGCCATCAAACGCAGCCACTGTGCCATCATTTATCACCAATGTGCCCATCAATTGTCACCACTGTGCCATGCCATCAAACACAGCCCCTGTGCCATCAATTGTTGCCACTGTGCCCATCAATTGTCACCACTGTGCCATGCCATCAATTGTCACCACTGTGCCATCAATTGTCGCCACTGTGCCATCAATTGTTGCCACTGTGCCCATCAATTGTCACCACTGTGCCATCCCAAATGCAGCCACTGTGCCATCAAATACAGCCACTGTGCCATGCCATAAAACGCAGCCACTGTGCCATCATTTGTTACCACTGTGCCATCAATTGTAGCCACTGAGCTCATCAATTGCCGCCACTGTGCCCATCAATTGTAGCCACTGTGCTCATCAATTGTAGCCACTGTGCCCTGTAAAATGCTGCCAGATTGCCCCCCGCCCGGCACTTACCTTTCTGGGGTCAGCCACCCTCCTTCCACCGTCCCTCGATGACTTCTCCTGCCCTCAATGAAGCTTCAGCCAATCAGGTTACCAGTAACCAGAACTGGTGAACCTGATTGGCTGAGACGCCTGTCAGTGTTAGCCTGGGAACGCACCCCCGTGGTAAATTATTTGGAAGTCGCTGGCTCTGATAGGCACTTCCAAAGCCAACCAGCTGCCGTTATTCAGATGGCTCACGCTCACCAGTGGGCCGGCCATCTGAATAGTGGGCGACAGCAACAACACATAGATGTATGCAATGCATTATTCTATGTATTGTATTTCAGTGGCGGTGCAGGAGCGAGAGGGGGTGGCGCTCCTGTGCCCTCTATGGACGCACCGCCACTGGTTGACCTGTTCTTTAGATTGTAATAAAATGCACTTCTATTAAATGCTAGCTAAGGCAATAATCTAGTTGATCAGTTGTATGATTTTATATGGGATTAAAGATAGGCTGGCCAGTCATTTGTTAGCCAGCTTAACCTACAATACCATAGGCAAAGATAAGGTATGATGTATGTATTATTTGCCATAATTATTGATGTGTGAATGTTATTTTTAGGTCTTATTTACTGCTGTTACTTAAAACAATAGTCATTACCCTGCCCCAACTGAACCTAATTCCTTTCGACATTGGACTGGGTTGCATCGGATTTGTGATCTTGTAAATGACACCACTTATAAAACTTTCCCAGTTCTTCAGACTCAAGCCTTATTACCCTCCAATGAATATTTTCGTTACCTTCAAATAGTCTATTTTGTTCAAACAGTGATAGGTGCCTGCTTCTCCCTAGGTAGTATTTCTTTTTATGAAAATATTTGTCGGTGATGACGTGGTGCACGTGAGGCACGCACGCCGAGGGAGGAGCTGCCACGCCACGGACCATCACCAGGCTTCGGGGGATGAGGACGCTGGAAGAACCGAGGGTACAGCGGCGGCAGCGGCTACGACGCAGGGTGTGAGACTGCTGAGCCGCTGGATCGTTGAGTGATCACCCTGTCAAGGCGCTCTCCCCTGTTGCTCAACTGAGGCCCCCCACAGCTCCCCTGCCCTTTTTTCCCCCAGACGGAGATGATAGACCGGGCGGTATAAGAAGGAGTAAGTGCAGCTTCTGCTGCACTGCTTGGCATCGGCTTCTGGATTTCTCCCTCGAATCCCGACGCCTCCCCCGGATTTCATGGGTCCTAAACTTTATTCAGGTAATATCCATGCTTTTGCATTGCACTGCACCGCGGAGACCGCCTGCATAAAAAGTAATTAATGTGGATGATCTGGCGATTGAAAGACTGGTAAGAATTTTTTCACCACTGCCTACCATTGCTGCGTATTTAAACTTAATAGCACATATGCTATAGTGCGATATTGAAAACAACCTTCTTATAACTTTACCAATGCTAAGTCACAATTCACCCTGCATGGCTCTCCCCACCATATGAATGCACAGTAGTTAGCGGGACATTTTTGTTTTTTTGGTTGCCTGGTTCCTACTAATACACTCATGTGTACACTTAGGGAGAGGTATTGAAACCCCGCGCTGCGGTGCGCCCCTCTCAGAGTGATTGCAGTGCGACTGGGGGGACTATCGGTAGGAGTGTTCTGAACGCAAGAGACATATCATATTTATTCTTTCCTGGGATACTGTTCTTAGCTCTCCATCGGGTGTGCAGTGCAACGAGTTGGTTGGATGGATAAGAGGGCAAGAGTAGAGAAAGATGGTCAGAGGGTGATATTTGAGGTTGATCCCTGTAAACTGAAATTCTATTTAAGGTCACTCGAATATCTATATTCACTCACTAGTCTATAACAACCCTGATACCCTTGGATTAAGGCCATCATATAATGTGACTGAACCTGCCAGAGTGGGCATAGTACATTACTAATAAACCCAAGAAGGGGGAAATCTCACCTGCATACATTCTGGAGATCAAGCTCCCGGGCATACCCCTAGCAAACTCTGGTAGTTATTATCAGATCGTGTTGGGAGCGCGTAACGGACATAGAATCCACCACCTAAAAAAAAAAAGGGGGTGTATACACTTCTAAACTGGGGAAGCCACTCAGAGGGCATCAGGGGTGGTGCCCCAGAACATATCCCAGAGAGGTGAAGCCAACTTAGGGGAGCCTTGGCATATTATCCATCTGTCTTAATGTAAAATAGGCTACCCAGGGCCCATAGTTAACTCAGGGCTTAAGTAACGCGGATTTTGAAACTGGGGAAGCGAATTAGGGCGAGGAACAGACACATTATGAGTAAGATCACAAGGGGCTCAGCCCCGAAAACGCCAAAGGACAATCCAACGTCCGGCTCAATAAGACAATATATGTCGCAAGAAGGGGCCACTAAAAGCCCTGCTATGGAGAAGAAAACTGCAAAAGCAGGGGCCACAAAAAAAGGGGCAGGGGGAATGAACCCTCCAGCAACGGATACGTCCACAGAAGGGGATCAGGAAATTAGCCATCTGGAGGAAGCGAGAACAGGGACACATATACCTACAATGACTGAATTAGACAGGATGCTAAGGAGATTGGAAAGTGCCATTAAGGAGGAAATCAGCGTTTTAAGAAACGACATATGCCACATTTTGTCACGGGTAGAGGAGATTGAAACAAGAATTGAAAAACAGGAATCAGAATTAAATCAACTAAAAAATCAACAATCCAACATGGAAATGAATCAAAGGCAGTTACAATATCGCCTGGAAGACCAGGAGAATCGGAACAGAAGACAAAATTTGAGAATTCGATTCATCAAGGAAGATAGGGGAGAAGATTTAAGAAAAATCATTAACAACCTGTTTACCCCTCTCCTGAATAGAGGCTCTGGGAAAACTCTTAAAATCGAGCGGGTGCATCGCGTAGGCAGAATCAGGGACAACCTGAGTGAAAGACCAAGAGACATAATAGTCAGGTTTAGACACTATGAGGACAAGGCGGAGATTTGGACAATAATGAGAGGAAAGCCGCCTTTGAGCTATGGGGGCGCTGAGTTACAAATTTACCCTGACCTGGCATGAGAAACCCTAGTGAGGAGAAGGCATCTTAAAGGGTTTGTAAAGACAAAAATATTTTCCTCTTAAATTAAAGTCTGACAGTAGCTGATGAAGTAAAAAGTAATGTTTTGCATTATAACTAGTTTGATACCTGTTGAAATGGAGCTGTTTTATTCACCTTCGTCACTCCTGAATCTTTATTCTCACTGACTTCCTGGTTTGCGGTGCGCATTCTTTCTTGCTACATCACAGCCTAATGGGAACTACAGTTCCCATTAGGCTTAGCCTCCATGCCTGTGAGGCATAAGAGAGCATCTTCACGCAGGGCTGTAGCCATAGGGAGGGGGGCAAGCACATTCTGCTTTCCACCTTGCAAAACAGCTCAGGTGCTGGTGGAAAGCAAGAAAAGGAGAGACAGGAAATGGTATTTTCAAACCTAAATTACTGTGGACCAGGACCCGGAAAACAGAAAAAAGTAAGTTCATCTGATATATGAACTGTTTGTGTGCTTGAGACTGTAACGACTCTGCTACGTGAATGTACTAATTGAATAAGATCTCAGCTGCAGAGGCTTCTCAGGCGTAACCACCAGTTCACTCTCTAATCAATAAGAAAGTTTGGGGTTTAACTCATCACAGCCTCTAAATGGTAGACAACATAAAGTATAGCGGAGCCTATTCCAACATAAGCTACCGCTACTGATGAAGATAAATTAAAGTATCTACAATACACTGTAGCAGGATAAATGCAATGTGATACGGAAGTACTATAGTAATTTATGGTTGAACAGTAACAGTAAGTACTTGTCATGTACTAATTCCAAGACACATATAGATGCATAACTCAGTCCAAATAAGAATAGATCTCCTTACTGTGACACAGACCTGGTATTTCCCCTATAAGGTGAAGGAGGGTATGGATAATAATGACTACAGTATGTCTCTTATAATACTTGCGGTTCTGCTGGGACTGGTAGTGCTTTGGATGAGATATAAGCAGAGATGGTGTGTGGGGAAGCCAGGGTGATGGAAGGAGGAGATCCAGGCAATCGCAGGGTGGTCCGTGTTGCGGAATGCAAAGCAGTGCAGTGGCGTTCCCAGGTGACGGCAGGCATTCAACAGAATAACGGAACACCCTGCCGTCATCTGCATGGGTTTTAAATAGCCGCGAATTCGCGGGGAATCAGAGGAGAACGCTGGGACGCACTTCCGCGTTCCAGCGTGGAGCGCATACATCCGCGCACCGGAAGTGACGTGCAGAACGGAGCACAGCTGCTAGAATAGGGTAGCTGCGCTCGTTCTGCACAGTGTAACAGCAGGGATGTTACAGAGACAGCACAATCTGTGTGCGCAGCTGAGAGCTTGCATGAAGTGAAAAGCAACTTGCTTTAAAGTGACAGTGCTTCATTTTTGCTGGACGGTGCAAAAGTTTGGTGGAGTGACTGTGAAGATGATGCAAGGATTTGAGCCTGCTGGAGAGTATCGCAGACTGTTTTTTTGCTAAACCAACTCCTGTTAAAGGGGAAGTGCATGTGGTTGCCCCTGGCAACGCTGGTGCAGGCAGGCCAGCTGTTTATATGCAAAAGTCCTAAGTTTGAAAGAGTTCCAGACCCATGCATACCAAAAACAGTGAGTAAAAAGAAACTGGGCGTTTTTGCAGCAATGCTGTGTCGCAGCCAGGCGAACTGCATTGCACAAGAGGTCAATTGATGGACTGCGTTGCATACAGGTGCTGTACCTGTGGAAGGGAGCTCAGCGTGGCCTGAGAAGAAGTATCCACTTGGTAAATCGCTGATTCAAGTGGAATCGCAAAGAGTGAAGTCGGCATGTGAAAGTGTGCTGTTTGCAAGTCCTGGAGACAGTACGCCAAAGTTTTCCTGTGTTAAGAAGGAACTGTGTCAAAAAACGTTGTTGGCCTGATTGCAGAGATGACGCGGTCAAAACGCAAAAGGAAGCAATGTTTGCTGAAATGAGAGTTGGTGTTGTCCCTAGCAACACAGCTGAAATGAATGCACAGGTGATTGCAAGTGTGGAGAAGCCAGCTATCAAGGTGCAAAGTGTGAAGAAACACGTGCGTTGTTTGCGGTGCAGTGAGTGGGGGCATGAAGTTTCCAAATGCCCTTTGTCGCAAGCTTCAGCAAAGCAGATGGGTGCAGTTGCCCATAGCAACGTCTATGATGTCAGGTCAGTAGACCACAAGACAAGAGTATTACCGACAGAGGATCATCGCAAGTTGAAATCAACAAAGCTTCAAGGATCGCAAAGTCGCTGTGTTTGGGAGAATCGCCGAGCACCGTGCCTGGAATGTGGTCAGCTGGGGCACGGCATATTTTCTTGCCCTAGATTTTGGGGTGCAGCTGGAGAGGGTGGTAAACAGTGGGAGTTGCCTACTGTGATTTCATCCTGTGGCCAACAGGGGGAGTTGGCCAGTAAAAATGCAACTGAAAGACAGCGCCCTCAAATGAAGAAAGAGTTACCTGTTTCAGTGATCGGTAAGACTGTTGCTGGTAAATGCATGGAAAAGATTGACTATGTGAATGTGCACACTGGAGTTGCAGTGACCCCAAATGGGAGACCCACTGTCTGTGTGGAAAAGGACTTGCCTCGCTGCAGTGCCCTGTTCAGTGGGGAGGCAAGTGGTAAACTGGAATATGACAATGTGATGGGTAAAACTGATAATATTGTGTTGACTAAAGTTGATGGCCCAACTGCTAATGGGCTAGTGCAGCTCACTAGAGATATAAATGTTGCTATGAATACAGTTAAAGATGTGTCATGTTCCCTAGCGATAGAGACAGGTGCTGCAGAGTTGCAAAGGGAAACCGCCAAGGAGCCTGTATTGGTAAGGCAAGTGGTTTCCCTGGACAACTGTGAAGCCGCCCTAGTGGGCAAAATAATTCCTTTAGAGAGGAAGGTTAATGTGCTGAGTCGCATGCAGGGTGCCATGCGTTCTGACAAAAGTCAATCTGATAGAGATTATAAAGCTGCTATGTTTATGAATACTGATGATGTTGATGATACATGTATTTATGGTGATGTGATGCTTAATGAGCTAGGGCGGATCGCTAAGCAGGTTATGCGATTTCCCTTAGCAACAGTAGGTAAGGTTGCAGAGGTGTCCTTAGAAACCTCCAGGGAGCTCTGTGTGTTGGAGCCAGAGGTTGCCGGGGACAACTGTGGTGCCGCTCTGATAGATAAGAGGGTACTTGACCTTGCTGATGAGAATAATGGTAAAATTAACCTTTTCAGGTCCGCGCTATTGACAGAATACGTCAACAGCGCGGACCTGAGGCGCCGGGGTCACGTCTTTGGACGTGATTTACTTGTCCCGACGCATCACCGAGGATCCGATGCGTGTACCCGGCGGCCGTGATGTCCGTCAGGTACACGCGATCGTCGGTGAGAGAGCAGGGACGTGGAGCTCTGAGTGTAAACACAGAGCTTCACGTCCTGTCAGTGAAAGACGACTGATGCTGTTTCTCTTGTACATAGGGAGACAGCATCGGTCACCTCCCCCAGTCACCCCCCTCCCCCCACACAGTTAGAACACACCCAGGCAATGCATTTAACCCCTTCCTCACCCCCTTGTGTTAACCCCTTCAATGCCAGTCACATTTATACAGTAATTAGTGCATTTTTATAGCACTGGTCGCTGTATAAATGTGAATGGCGCCAAAAATGTGTCAAAAGTGTCCGATGTGTCCGTCGCAATATCGCAGTCCCAATAAAAATCGCAGATCGCCGCCATTACTAGTAAAAAAAATATATAAAAAAAATAATCATAATTATGTCCCCTATTTTGTAGGTGCTATAACTTTTGCGCAAAGCAGTCACTTATTGTGATTTATTTTTATTTTTTTACAAAAATACGTAGAAGAATACGTATCGACCTTAACTGAGAAAAAAAAATATAAAAAAAAAATGGGATATTTATTATAGCAACAAGTAAAAAATATATATATATTTTTAAATTGTCGCTCTTTTTTTCATTATAACGCAAAAAATAAAAACCGCACGGGCGATCAAATACCACCAAAAGAAAGCTCTATTTGTGGGGAAAAAAAGGACGCCAATTTTTTTGGGTGCCACGTCGCACGACCGCGCAATTGTCAGTTAAAGCGACGCAGTGCCGGAAGCTGAAATTTCGCCTGGGCACGAAGGGGGTTTATGTGCCCAGTAAGCAAGTGGCTAAAATGTCTGAATTTGCTTGTAATGATAATGTGTTACTACAGTCTGTCACTGCTGACAGAAAAAGTCCTCATGAGTTTAATGAAGCGCCACACAGTGGTCAAGTTATGTTATTGCAGCCTGTTGTGTTTAAAAATGTGTTTGCGGTGGACACAAATTCTGCTATGCAACATGGAGAGACTGCAGAGCCGGTAGACACGGGTGCATTGGCTTTTGCAGAAGTTAACCCTCTCCAGTTGGAAGGATCTGAAAAGGGCGCATACATGGTAGAGGTTTTGTCCTCAGCAAAAGAGATGGGAAATGTTGAGCTTCAGAATGATATGGTAATGGATAGCGATTTGGAATCGCTCAGTGTTGCTGAAAATGAGAGGATGAGTGTCGCACATGCGATTTGCAGTGCTCAAGGAAAGCCACAAGTTTTGTCAGTTACCTCTGAGGTAGAGGTCTCTTTAAGTGACTTAGCCTCTCATGCCTTAGCAAATGAGCCCCTCCACATCGTTGGTAAAGGAAAAGTTCCTAAAGTTCTGTGCTTAGATGTGGCGTGTCTAGAAATAACTCAGATGTTGTTGGAATTGGTAAAAATATTTCCAATGTACACCTGCGTGTATCCACAGCAGAGGAGCGACATGGTACTGCGTAGTACCAATCGGTGGACACAGGTGGTGCTGGCGTTAAGCAATATTGATGAAAATTGGTTGCTCTACTGTTGGTTTATTTTGTGGAAAATTGTCTCACAGTTCTCTTTGAGAGTGCTTCCAGCGGCGGTTGTGTGCAGAAGGCGCTCAGGGGAATTGTTAGAGAAATCAGAAATAATAGACAAAGTGGAAGTCTCTCCGTCTGCTGATGTGATGGAATGCATTCCTACTGGTGCGGTCCAAGGTACGGCTGAGCAGTGGTTGGTACATGGCGCGCGCACTGTCTCACCCTCTAGACCTCATGAAAAGGAAGGGCTCGAAATGGACATGACAGTAGTGGGAATTCAGTCCATCACTCACAGAGAGGTGCAGTTTAAGGTACCCGGAGACACTTTGATAGGAAATAACACTAATGGTAACTGTAATGAAAACGTGTATGAGAAGCACAGTAGAGTACTGTCAGACAACTCTGAGCTATTGGTTGAGGTACCAATGGATACAGAAATGGTTAAAGACATTGGTGTGGAAAAATGTGCATTGGTAGGACAATTGCTATTGAAGTGTTGGACAACAGGGGGCAATGTGAAACTGCGGGACTGTCCCATAGGGAGTAGCTGCTTGCCTGTAGGTGGTCCCTCCATAGACACTGTCCTAACAAACACGGGGACAAGAGGTCCCAATGACAATGTTGGGTTAAATAACCCCTTGTGGAACATTGCTGGTGAGGTAAAACAGAAGGATGTGGTGTTGACCTCAGATGGTTTGGTTGCCACGGGTAGCAACAGAGGGGTTAGTGAACCTGAGAAACAAATGTTGTTGGTTAATGTTGTGTCAGGTAGTGAGAGTGGTCAGTCCCTGACAGACCCCGTGGAAGTAGGTCCCCAACAGTCCCAGGAGTGTAGGTCCGTGGGAGGGAAAAGAGGGATCCTGAGGCCAGAAGGTAGAAGGGATAGATGTATTAGTGAGAGCCCATGGTTTAGGAAGAAGTGCTGGTGGAAGCACACCCGGAAGAAGATGTGGGTAGAGTGCCCCTTTAGAGGAAAGGCTGGGCAGATTAGGACTCCTGCTGCTCATAGTTGGCAGCAAGGCGCCACGGTGAAGTGTTGGTGGAAACATACCCGGAAAAAATGGGCCTGTGCAGCCAATGGTTGGCACAGAGGTGACCCATTTGTGATGATGGGTCTATGTGTTCCTCCCTACGGTTCGAAACAAAGGGGGAGGGTATGTGATGGTTTGGATCTGTCTTGCCTGATGGATGGCTGGTTTTCGCCATATGTTGGAGAGACAGACACATTGATTGCACAGCTGTGTGGTCAGCTTTTTAAGTCTGACCTGAACAGCATTCAGGGCTCCACCCTCCCGAGGGGTTCAGGTCTGGAAGGGAGAACCCTGAGAGTGCAGGTGTGCACTAAATTAGCTGGAGAAGCTAGAGAAGCTGAAGAGTGCAGGCTGCACTATAATACCCAGAGGCCTGAGTCTGAGGTGGCTGACAGGAGTGAGTCTGGGGTGGCTGATAGGAGTCAGGAAGGCTTCACGAGGGAGCCTGAGCAGTGCGGTGCAACTGCTAAAGATAGCCAGGTGGCTCGGTATTTTCCATTATACGTGTAAGCCAGGAGGCTGAAGGTACCATTTTGTATGGACTGTGAAAACCCCTGTATATTTTTCTGTTGGATGCAATAAAACCGTGTTTTTTTGCTAATTCTGCTTGAAGACCAGTGACTGTGCAACTCTACATTTATCGCTAATTTTGCGACTTTATCACAGTGGTTACAAATTGAAAAGTCACAAGAAACGACACCATTGAGTAAAAGTTTGTGGATGCCAACACAATATAGAGCACCAATGCACAACACATATGAAATGACCAAAAGCACTATGAGAATGTGGGATAGGGTAATGATATTACTGAATTGTAAATTTAATTCCCCACTTATACATTTAAAAGAAAATGCATACTTCACGCCTGGTGAAAAAAAAATTGGAGGGAATTGGATTAAAAAGGATTTGGTTCACTTAGGGGATATTATAAGGAGTGGCGAGTTGGCCACCTTTGAGGAGCTGAAATCCAGACAGGATGTTTGGAACCTCGATAGATGGCACTACTCGCAGTTACGTCATTTTATACAGCAACTCCCTCGCCCATTAAGGTCGGGTCGGAGCTGACACCATTAGAAAAGGTTTGCACTGGGGAGAACACAAAGGGTATGATTTCAAAACTATATAAGATACTTGTTAAGAGCGGGGCACGAGGAGCAGCACCTTTTGTCGAAAACTAGGAAAGGGAGCTGGGAATTCCTCGGGGGGAAAACATGGTTAATAAGATAATGTCCCTCACCCACTCTTCCGCTATAGACACCCGAACTGCGGAGATGAACTACAGTAGGTGACTGGGATATTGTGTCAATCTCGCTCCCTTTCTCGGCGAGATTGAGCACTTGCGAGCCCCATCGCGGAAGCCAGCGCCGAGCTGGCTTGCCGCGATGGAGACAAAGCCGTCATAGAAGCGATGGGGATCTGACGTGGATTCCCGCCAATTCTACACGTGGGCGGAGTTTGTTATGAATCCTGAGAAGGAAGTCCCCGCCGGATTTTAAATAAAAATCCGGCATGGGTTCCCCCCTCAGGAGCATAACGGGCCCTTAGGTCTGGTATGGGTTGTAAGGAGACCCCCCTATGCCGAAAAATCAATCCAGACCCGTATCCAAAGCACGCCGGCCGGTCAGGAAGGGAGTGGGGGCGAACGAGCGCCCCCCCTCCTGAGCCCTACCGGGCAGCATGCCCTCAACATGGGGGGGTCAGGTGCTCTCGGGCAGGGGGCGCACTGCGGCCCCCCACCCCAGAGCACCCTGTCCCTATGTTGATGAGGACAGGGCCCCTTCCCGACAACCCTGGCCGTTGGTTGTCAGGGTATGCGGGCGGGAGGCTTATCGGAATCTGGAAGCCCCCTTTAATAAGGGGGCCCACAGATACCGGCCCCCCACCCTAAGTGAATGAGTATGGGGTAACACAAATAAACCACACAGGGTATTGAAATATTTTATCGGGGGGTGGGTGCCACTGTTCTTCGCCACCATCTGGTTCTCTTCCGCCGCCGGGGGGGGGTCGCTTTGATAAAAGCGCCCACCACCCGGCGGGCTTCCTTCGACATCTTCGGCGGCGGGGGGGTCTTCTCCCACTCTCTGGGGTCTTCTCCCACTCTCCGGGGTCTTCTCCCGCTCTCCGGGGGTCTTCTCCGCTCTCCGGTGTCTTCTTCTTCTTCTCTTCTCCAGATGTTGATGCAACACTTCCTTCCGCTGTTATGGCGGGCGCGCGGCTCGCAGCGAGTTATATAGGCCTGTCTTGTGATGTTGCAGTCCCATCATGCTCCAGTAGGTAACACGTGCTACCTACCCATGTGGTACCTACCGGAGCATGATGGGACTGCGACGTCACAAGACAGGCCTATATAACTTGCTGTGAGCCGCGCGCCCGCCATAACAGCGGAAGGAAGCGTCGCGTCAACATCTGGAGAAGAGAAGAAGAAGAAGACAACGTCACAGAAAAGGGGACTCGCCGCCGCTAGTAATTGAGCTAACACACGAAGATAGCGAGTCCTGAAGAAGACCCCCGGAGAGCAGAGAAGACCCCCGGAGAGCGGGAGAAGACCCCCGGAGAGTGGGAGAAGACCCTGGAGAGTGGGAGAAGACCCCAGAGAGTGGGAGAAGACCCCCCCTCGGCCGAAGATGTCGAAGGAAGCCCGCCGGGTGGTGGGCGTTTTTATCAAAGCGACCCCCGGCGGCGGAAGAGAACCAGACAGCGGCGAAGAACAGCGGCACCCACCCCCCCGCAGAAGCCCGCCGGAGGGGGGCACTTTTATAAAAGCGATCATACACCCCCCCCCCTCGGCGGCCAACTAATAAAATATTTCAATACCCTGTGTGGTTTATTTGTGTTTACACTTTGCCTCCAGGTGAATGGGTAGGGGTACAATGTACCCCATACTCATTCACTTAGGGTGGGGGACCGGTATCTGGGGGCCCCCTTATTAAAGGGGGCTTCCAGATTCCGATAAGCCTCCCGCCCGCATACCCCGACAACCAACGGCCAGGGTTGTCGGGAAAGGGCCCTGTCCTCATCAACATGGAGACAGGGTGCTCTGGGGTGGGGGGCAGCAGTGCGCCCCCTGCCCCAGAGCACCTGACCCCCCCATGTTGAGGGCATGCTGCCCGGTACGGCTCAGGAGGGGGGGGGCGCTCGCTCGCCCCCACTCCCTTCCTGACCGGCCGGCCGGCGTGCTTTGGATACGGGTCTGGTATGGATTGTGGGGGGACCCCCACGCCGTTTCTTCAGCGTAGGGGGGGTCTCCTTACAACCCATACCAGACCTAAGGGCCCGTTATGCTCCTGAGGGGGGAACCCATGCCGGATTTTTATTTAAAATCCGGCGGGGACTTCCTTCTCAGGATTAATAACAAACTCCGCCCACGTGTAGAATTGGTGGGAATCTGCGTCGGATCCCCGTCGCTTCTATGACGCACTCGCTGGAATGTGCTTTTACTATTCCAGCGAGTGCGAGATGTCGGCAGCCTGTCGCCGAGAATCAGCGCGATGCTGTCATGCTAAAAACACATTCTCGGCGGCAGGCACTGTATAAGTGCATTTCCGGCTGGTGTATTACTCCGGCCAAATTAAGTAAATTTAAAACTGGCCAGTCCGCCGAGTGTTGGCGCGTGTCATGGACCATGAAATACTGAAGTGTTTCTACGTGAAATCCTAATTCATGTATTACAGAAGATGGGACATTACGGATAGTTCATATTCCAGGATGTGTTGAGAGATTACAGGAGATTTTATTCTGAACCCCAGCCAGGTCAATAGACTCAGAAGAGATACTCATTGTCCATTGTGTGATAACCTAAAAGCCTTTTGATTATCAGGTGTAAATGTCTTCTGCCCTGTCTCAACTCTCCAGACAGTTCCATTGTTCTGTGGCTGGCTATTGTGTACATTGATTGCCCCCCTGGGGCTTTTGTCTGAATACACATAGCAGTCTTTCTATTCAAACCTTTCTGACCAATCTTTGCTGGGTCATTTTCAAGTCCTCATTTGCATGGTTGGGGAGAACCTGATGGGGAACTGCCTGGACTTTGAAAGGGACCAATAGGAAAGCAGTTGTTGGGGGCGGGATGTTCCAAATCCTGTATAAAAGTGTGCTGTGTACTTTCAATAAAGTGTGTCCTGTTTACATCCAGCATTAAGCCTTGGCTCATGTGTGGATTATTCTGCGATTCCAGGGATATTCCTACTCGTGGAATATTGGGTGATTTTTTTTATTGGAGAAGAAGGGAATGGATGACGGGGATATGTTCTACTACCGTCACAGCGCGGATGCCCAGATAGTGGGACGATGGCACACTTGTGGTGGACTTGCCCGATAATCCAAAAATATTGGGACTCTATACTAAGCCAGGTGAAGGTAATTACGGGAATGGTGATAAAAAAAGATCCGTGGGTAGTTCTCTTCCATGGCAGTTGTGAGGGAATCAAAAAGTACAGACGGTCATTAGTGCCCCACCTACTGAATGCCGCAAAAAAACTCATCCCAAAAAAATGGCAAGAGAGTGGAAGTCCACAGATATGGGAGTGGGTGGACGCGGTGGAAGAAACTTATAGGTTGGATGAGTTGAGGACGTATGGTTTCACAGATGATGCAAAACCGCGGCTCTTTAACCGTCTGGTAATAGCTGATGTGAAAAAAAAGAAAATATTTGTAAGTCTGACCCACATGCCCCGCAAATGAATGAATGAATGAATGAAAACTTGTATAGCGCGGCACATGCGAACTGAATCGCCAAATCATTTCTCTAATTTACAATCATCTCACTTCCCCACCAGCTGATCTTCCCCCTTACGCTGCACAGTGGTCCAGGGATTTGCAGGTTAGTTTGAATGCAGACGATTGGTTGAATATATGGGCTAGCACAAAATCCTCTACACAAAATGTGATCACTCTGGAGGCCAATTACAAGGTCCTCATGAGGTGGTACCTTGCCCCCACGAGGATCTCTAAATTTTTGCCTTCTTATCCTCCTGTGTGTTTCTGAGGCTGTGGAGAGAGGGGTACGCATGTCCACATTTGGTGGACCTGCCCTATCGCACAACAATTTTGGACATCAGTTTTTCAAATTGCTTGTACATTACTTCATGACACTCTGCTTCCTGATCCTTCCCTGGCTTTTTTTAAATTATGTAAGAAATAACTATACAAGACCTCAAACCCATCTCCTCCTTCAACTAACCACGGCTGCTAAGCAGACGATTGCTAGGGCCTGGAAATCCCCGAAATTACATATAATAGAGGTTATGAACAGAGTGACCCAGGCGATGATTCATAGTAAGATTGAGGCCACGATTTTGGACCGTATAACTTGGACTCCTTGGGCCGAAAAGGTTCTCCCTTCAGACTTTGATATTACTTCACTTGAACCGTAATTTGTTTATTTTTTTTAGATTTACAATTTTTTCTGTTATTGTTGTCCTCTGGGGTCCCGTGCGGTCCTGCCGACATTCCTTTTGTTCTCTTTTATTTTATTTTCTCTTTTCTCTCTCTTTCTTATAACTCCTTTTGCTTTTTTCTTTCCCTTTTTCTTTCTTTGCTATTTTTTCTTTATGTTTTATTGACCAAAAGGCCTTATGTGTGCCCCAATATGGTGGGGCACACATTCTTACTGGATTGGAGTTTTTCCCTCTCTCTCTGTACGCACTCCTTGGTACTTACCAGTTTATTCATAACCGCTGCTTTATCCATATCACAACATATTTTGTTCCGTTCTGCTGAACGATGTCTATGTTTGAAAGATTTTGTTCTTTGTACTGTAATGATTTACCCCAAGTTGTACCATGTGTAACCCTTTATATTTCCAACCATGGATATTTGTTAATGTACTCTGTGAATTTCTTTAATAAAAATGTTTGAACAAAAAACAATAGTCCTTATGGCAAATACCAATGAAGATTATAGAAAGTACATCTAAATATAGTGGCAAATACATATTTCATAAGATTGCATAGTTATAATAAGGTATAAAATTGTTATTTAAAAATTAACTCATTGTAGTGGGTGGGCTCTCAACATACAGTGTAAGTTTGCATACTTGCACATTTGGCACATGTACCTGCAACTGTGCTGTTCTGCAGTGATGACAGATCCAGGATCCTGTTGCTGCATTGTCCAGTGATGGTTCCATCTCTGCCTCCTGTTCTTCTGAGTCCTAGAACACCAGGTCATTGGACAACCACTGGTGATGTGCCATGCAGTGTATAAAAACAAAACACACTTTGTCTATGTCTTTTCTGCCAACAAAACTCTACAACCTACTGATTTATTGTTGTGGGATTTTAATTTTGATTTAAGGCCATGATAAAAACGGCCAAGTAATAACTGTAATTCGATTAGTATAATCAAAACAATGAAAATTAAATACTGTTTGATGGCTATGGATTAATTAAAACCAGATAAAAATACAATTTATAACTAAATTATTATTTTTGCCACTGGCTTATCAATCACCTTAATTAATCCCTTGAATAAAGTTTCAATATAATAATATTTAATACATACAGCAAATAAACACAAAGATAAAAAGATAAACAAATACATCTACCATATCTATCTGAAATGCTAAATAATTAATTCAACATTATCTGCAAATATTTTGTCATTATAGTTATAAATGATTGCTTACTAGATGCAATTATCATGATTATCTCTTATGTGTTTGTCTTTACTAATTAAAATGTATGTTGTTTTACAACTGTAAATATAAAGTTAATAGTGTTTGTTTGTAAATGGTTGCTACTCAATGTCATTGTTAGATTATTTGTCTTATTTATAATAGTCTAAATGATATTTAGCTTTTTTAAGGACAATTAATTATTTCCAGTTTAACCCATTTTCACTAACATTAGAATAATCCACCATAATTTCTATGTAGATCAGGGGTCTGAAACTCAAATTACCTGAGGGCCACAAGACACGTTTTCATATGCCATGGGGGGCCGCAAGCAAATTTCTTAAACCCCAGCACTGGTGTCAGCGGATGCATTATTAAACCCCAGCATTACCCCCTACAGTCCATAAATAACTCCACCCTCACACTACACAAATACCCCCCAACACTTCACAAATCCCCCCACACTGCACAAATAGCCCCACACTTCACAAATACCCCCTCTTCACAAATGTCAACCCCAGTCACCCCACTAAGGACTTTTCTCAGCCTCGTTGTGAAGGCTCACTTACCTCTCCTCCCGATAGTCATGTGGTGGCATGATCTTTTGCCTCCCGAGTCCTCTCCTAGCTTCAACACCCGCCTAGTAGCGGGCATACTGAAAATGCCACGATCTCCCGGCCTAAGGTGGCAGCAGGACACTGGATCCAGGTCTGGGCACAGCCTCCGAGGGAGCCCAGCTCTTGATTATCAGTGCCTTCATGGGTGGGGCAATGGGAAGATCCTTCCTCCGTCTGTTCTCTCTCTGCTCTCTTGTGCTGTGTCTGTGTTTTCTTTGCTGTGCGTGCTGGGCTGCAGCAGCATGGCGGGGGAGGGGACACTGGAGACAGAGAGAGAAAGCTTCCAACCGGTGTGTGGTGAACCCTGCACACCCGCCCAGGATCGGCTCTGCCTGCGGGCCATTTGTAACCAGTCTGCAGGCTTTAAATAGTCCACGGGCCGCAAATGGCCCACGGGCCAGTACTTTCAGACCTATGATGAAGATAGTCTTTGCCAAGTTGTACAGATGATAAATAAATAGCCATGATTGATTGTAGCTGTAGCTGCTGATGTAGCTATCTTTGGAATATGAGATTCAAAACAAGACAGCTGGAGTGCCACACATGGGAGGGGGAGCAGATAGGGTTTACTGGGCAGAGTGATAAAATGCACAGTTCCCAAAATTGTATTTGAATTCCCTTCTCCCTAGTGAAGATCGAAGATAGGGTTTAGCACAATGCAGGATTTGAGCCAAAATGTACATGTTTCATCTTCATCGGATATTCGACAAAGAAATACATCGGATTAGATTCCATCAGATATTCGATTGTGTGTACAGGGCTTTAGTTTTTTCCTGCAGCCCCATTGGGTTAATGCTGAAACTGCAAGCTATCTGTGACATCTGGGACTGAATGCTCAACCCCAGATCTAAAACAATCAGGTCTTGTGCCTCTGATCGTGCTGCACACAACTCTGGAAGTGCCTTTAGCAGATTGCTGTGAACACAATGCATCCATATTTTATTTACATTTGTCTAGCATATCTTTCTGCTGCAATAAAACTGTTATAGTCATATAGTGATCACTGCTATAGTAATTGCAGCAAGTAGTATATCACTATGAGAAGTTATCTGTTGCTAACCAGCTGCATTGGAGGGGGAAGGGAGCCTGGATCTGTTTTGCATCTCTTCTACTTTACTATTATTATTTGCAATAAAAAAACAATGAAATAAAAAATATATTTATCAAAATTTTCTATATGACTCGAAGGAATGAATAATATGTTAGGGTAGACTACAAATATTACAGAGTATAATGGAGTGCAAGTGTGGAATCACCAATAACAAAAGAAACATACTATGGAGACTCAAGTGAATAAAAAGACATGAATCTCTAAAACAAAATACATTTAAACGTTACACCAATACTATGTATTTATAGCAGCTCTTAAATTGTACTTTTTAAAGGTATAATTAAACCATATATAGTGGGACTGTATTGGGTGACTATTGGACTTTGTTGGGTGACTATTCTGCCAGGGAATAGTGGCTAGCAACATTTGTATTCTTAGAATGATCCTTTCTGACCCGTCAGAGGTTTCTAACTACTTGCTCTGAACTTTCCATTGATGTATACATTACTACTTTATTGTTAGAAATTCTCAGATCTATTCCAGTAGCTAGCAAGTTTGGATAGTATAATTTTGTATTTTTTTTAAGATTTTGCAACTGTTAATAAATAATTCCATTTATCAATGAAAAAATATTTAGCAGATGAGGTTTTACAAAAACTATAATCTGTTAACTGTGAAATGTGTGACATAACATGTTTAACATATTGTACTCTATAACCTTTCAAGAAGAAGTTATACGTTTCTGAACATCTGATAAAAATAGTGCCAAAGATTTTCTGGCATTGATTTTTATCTTTACTTTACAACTTAAAAGTGCAAAAACAGAGCAGTTTAGAAAAAGTGCAAGGTAACACAATACCTCTGCCAAATACGGCTGATTTAATGTATTCTTTGTAATGTATATGGCACACTGCAATAGAGAACCTCCTAAAAAAATAAAATCTAATGCCCTGTGCACACGATCTGAGTTTCCTTCGGAATAAACCCTGACAGGTTTTTCCGACGGAATTCCGCTCAAGCTGTCTTGCACGGGCACACCAAATTCCGACCGTCAAAAACGCAGTGACGTACAACACTATGACGAGCCTAGAAAAATGAAGTTCAATGCTTCCGAGCATGCGTAGAATTGTTTCCGAGCATGCGTTTTTTTTTCTCCATCAGAGTTCCATACAGACAAACGGAATTTCAGTCGAAAAAAACATGTTCTCTTTCTAACTTTGTTGGAATTTCTGAGGGAAAAAGTCAGATGTGGCATACACAAGGTCAAAACATCCCAGGAAAAAATTCTGTCTGACTTTTTCCATCGGAAATTACGATCGTGTGTACGAGGCATTAGATGTAGTTTTAACAGGCAGATAATGAATGGTTCAGCAGCAAAAGGGTGTCTGGGAAATTGTGAGACTGTTTGCAATTGGGGATGGTGATGGGGATAAGCCTGGCCAGAAATGTGCTCTTCCATTCCAGGAGAGTCCTGTTGCCAGGGCCGCCATCAGGGGGGTACAGGCAGTACACCTGTAAGGGGCCCAGATGGGAACCCCCTAAAAAAGGTGCCCAGGTGCCTGGAGGCCCCCAGGGCCCCAGATGGTAACCCCCCTCTTTTTTGCTTTATTTTTTATTAATATTTTATTTTTTTATTAAAGGGCCAATTTTTTTTTTTTTAGCAGTCCAGAGGGGCCCTGGGGGCCTCTGGGCCCCTGGGAACCTCCGGACTGCTAAAACACCCCATTTTTTCATTTATTTTTTTATAAAAAAATATATTTAATATATTTATTTTGTATTTATTTTTATTAAAGGGCCAATGTTTTTTTTTAGGGGTCTGGAGTTCCCCAGGGGCCCGGAGATCCCAGGGCTCCAGATGACAACCCCCCTTTTTTTATAAAAAAAAATATATATATATATATTTTTTTACTTTTATTTTTATTTTTTATATACATATAAATATACATACATTTATTATTATTATTATTATTATTAAAAGGCTCAGAGGTCCCCAGGGCCCCATGTTATTTTTGTTTATATATTTTTTATTTATTTTTTATTAAAGGGCCCAGAGGTCCCCAGGCAACCCCCTTGTTTTTTTTTTATAAATGTTTCTTTCTTTTTTATATATATATTTGTATTTCTTTTTTATTAAAGGGCCCAGAGGCTTCTTTTTATTAAAGGGCCCAGAGGTCCCCAGGGCCCCCGGATGGCTACCACCCTTCTCAATTTCAGGCAGCAGCACCCCCCCCCCCTACGGTTCTCTGCTCCAGGGGGCCCATGCCTGACGCTGTGTAAGGGGCCCCATAATTCCTGATGGTGGCCCTGCCTGTTGCAGGGAGCATCATGTGCGTGAACAGACATGCAAGGCAGTGTGTGTCCAGGACTGACAGACAGGCACTTTGACCAGACCTTTCTCCAATGAGAATTGAGGGGATTATTGGCATGCACAGTGAGATGTGGTGTTTGGACAGGCAGGGAGACTGTATAGCCCAAGCTGGGCAACTCAAAAATCCACAACAATGAAATACTATATTGTGATGTGTTCTACAGTTTGTATTGGCAAATGTTATCATAAAAACCTCAAAAATTGTGGACTGGTTCTTGAAGCTCTACAACTGAAGCTCAAACATGATAGTGGTAAGCAAAGAGCAGGAAGCAGCTGATACTTTCTGAAATGTGATTTTTTGTTTGAGTAACCTTCTGAATGAGTAACTTTTGCTGATACCTTCTGAAATGTGATTTTTTTTTAGTAACGTTTTGCTGTATGCTAAAAAAAAACATTGAAAGAAACAACCAATGGCTGTCCAGTAGCACAATGTGAGTGCTGCTGCCTGTAGCAATTGAAATTAGACCAGCTTACGTTATGCAACCAATGTTGCCTACAGATGATAGAGTCAAGTCTGAAGAAGTGACAAGGCCTTTGTTGCACCTGCTTCTGTTCTGAGACCGCATAGGAAGAATTGCAGGTCCAAAGGGAAAAGAGGAGTCTACAAGATTGTTAATACCCCAGTGCTGATAAGACTTTCTTCAAAGAGAAAGTGGGCGGGACTGATAAGTCAGTCATTAGAGAGACAGGCTATAAAAATGTCTGCGGTAATGTGGGAGTGACCCCAGTTTGGAGACCTACTATATATTTTGAGATATTCTTCCCTCTGTGCAGTTCTCTGTAAAGTGGGGAGGCAAGAGTTAAAAATGAACCTGAATGTTTATTGTTTATTCATGTAAAAGCATCTGTTTATAAACCTAATGCCGCATACACACGACCGTTTTTCATGATGTAAAACATTTTGACTCATCCCTATTATTTTTAATGCCCTCTGATGCCCACAGAAGTACCGAATAGCTGTTTCCACCATTTATAGACGTACTGTCATCATTTACAGGGACGCTTGTGCATGCCTCTACATTGCCTGGAATTCTCATCTCCGATTGGCCTGTGGTGTCACATGATCGTAGGAGGTTGGCGTCTGGACACCGCATCCTCCCTCCTTCTCAGTGACGCTGTGGATCTCCCACCCCTCTGTGCCTGGGCTGATGCGGCCGCGTCATATCTACAACAGTGCCATGTCTGGGTTTCCCCTGCCACTCTACACCACAGCTGTGAGAGGAACCCGATTCCCATTGGCTGGCCTTGGTCATCTGATCTCCCCCATACTTCCCTAAACATCTATATACCTGCAACATCACATCGGTGGCGACAAGTCCTGTGTATATTCATCTCTCCTATACCATCTAATCCGTTTACAGAGTGCCTTGCAGCTTCCCTGTATGGATCTGTGAGGGCTTCATTGTGTAGGTATTGTACATTTCCCTTCATTATAGTTTGCCCATCGGTTGGAAGTGCACTCTGCTATTCCTTTCCAGTGTGACTTTTTAATTTAATTTAATCATTTCATCCTTGGATTACTTCTGTGGACTCATTGTGGACTGTGATTAGATTTTATCTATTTTGATCATTTTTAAATTGATGTCATTTATTATTGCCATATTGTATTCTATATCAGTCTATGTTTATTTTTTGTATTATATGCATATTGAGACTATAAAGTGACAATATCAATTTACCTTTTGTGCGCTGAATTTTTGTTTGTCTGTTCCTTTGGCCATTTTCTAATTGGTTGACAGCTGCACAAAAGTATTTTTTGCTCTAGTTATCACAAAACATTGTGTGTTACTGTATCATGTGGTAGCGCTATTAGGGGGATTGTTTTGTATTTTTTTTGGTACTGTAGAATAGAAATGATCAGGTTATTGTTTTAAAGACTGTAATGAGCAAAGGTGAATATAGAAATAAGAACCTTTTGGTACAAAGTTTAAATAATGACACTAAAAAGGTAATGAAAATGGTCATGCAGTGCTGCTTTTAGGTAATTTAGTGTATGGAGGGAACACCAGAGAACAGCTAGACCAGAGTTCTCAAACTCAAATTACCTGAGGGCTGCATGCAAAGTTTCAAACTTCAAAAACAACACTGGTGTCAGTGGACCCATTATTAACCGCCAGCACTGGTATCAGCGACCGTATTATTAACCCCCAGCACTGGTGTCAGCGGACACACTATTAAACCCCAGTTCTGGTGTCAGCAGATGCATTATTAACCCCCATCACTGGTGTCAGTGGATGCATTATTAACCCCAAGCATTACCCCCTACACTCCAAAAATAACTCCCCCCTTACAATTCACAAATGCCCCACAACACTTCACAAATACCCCTCCACACTCCAAAAATACCCTCCACACTTCACACACACCCCCTCCTCACAAATTTAAACTCCAGTCACCCCACTAAGGACTTTGCTCAGCCTTGATGTGATGGCTCACTTACCTCTCCTCATGGCCATCAGCTGGTGGCCTGATCTTCTGCCTCCTGAGCCCTTTCCTCCTGTCAGGTCCTGGCTTCAACACAGGCCCTGTGGCAGGGCATACCAAGAATGCCACAATCTCCATCCCTAAGGTGGCAGAAGGACCATGGCCCTGGGGCTAAGCACAGCCTCTGAGGGAGCTCAGCTCTCGATCATCAGTGCCAGAGTGGGTGGGGCGATGAGTGGATCATCCCTTCGCATTGTTCTCTCGTCTTTCCTGTGCTATGACTGTGTTTCCTTTGCTTTGTGCGCTGGGCTGCAGAGGACACAGGAGACAGAGAGAGAAAGCTCTCAAGTGCTGCGTGGTGCATCCTACGCACCCGCCCAAGATCGACCCTGCCTGCGGGCCATTTGTAACCGGTCGGTACTTTGAGACCCCTGAGCTAGAAAGTACTTAAGAAGAAGAGGTGTGGGAGGTCTCCCTGTGTAAGGCTAGGTCTTCAAAATCATGTGCTTTCCTGTAACACACATAAATGTGCAGCCACTCATCTAGCAATGTGCACACACTCATGCACACCAAAAGAAAGATTTTCAAAAGGATCTTGCACTTCTTTACAAAAACTTTCACCAGTAAAGCACTCAATTAAAAAATGATTTGTCAAAAATGCAACACATAGAAAAACACAAAAAAAATGCATGCTCAGTCACACTTGCATAGGTGTGAACAGAGCTTAACAGTGTGTCAAAAAGTGTTTCTGATATTCAAGCCCAAGGTGCCGCTGAACATTTTTGGCAAGGATGTGCTAGCTAGCTACAGCAGCAGGCAAACCCTGCTAAGAAATGGGCTAAGAAATTATGAGAATATCGCAGAAATCTTGTTTACAACCCAGTGTTGGTAGAAAGTGGCAGAATGTACATGTGTGAAAAGGAAACCGGGGTCATTATCTTAAACATGCTTCTGTAAAATATAAAATGCAATTTAAAGTTATAAATGTCAAACATGGAGACTGGCGAGACATGTCAAAAGGGTTCTACTCAGGAAAAGGAATTTATAGAGGTTGCGTTGGTAAATATCAAATGTCAGGACATTTGCCTGCAGAATGTCAGACACACATTGGGGTTGATTTAATAAAACTGGTGTGTGCAAAATCTGTTGCAGCTCTCTATATAAAAACCAAACAGCAGGACAATGAACAAATTAAATAAATCAGCAATTCCTGCTAACAGTTTTATTTAGTAATCAATAGTTTAGGAAAAATTGTGCAATTGTTCAAACACCATAAACTTAACTAAACTGTAATTATCAGGTTCAAATTAATAAAATCAATAAAACTGTTTGCCAAACAGTTTTATTGTTTTACTATGAGCAATTTTTAAAGTGTATTTTAAACACTTAAAACATTTACCTTATTTGCTCTCTTTTTGCCTCTTTTATATACAATTGAAAGCATTGTTGTATAGTTTCATAAGTTGGTATTCTTTATCGATTATTTTCCGAATATACTATGAAGATGCAAAGTACAAGGAAACAATGTAAAGCAATCATTTAGAAACACAAAACAGCTTATTGGAGTCATTACAAACCTCAAAATAAATATCAACATGCAAGAACCTGCTTTAAATGCACAGCATGTTTAGCTAGAATGGTTTCAATAAAGTTATTTTATCTTTCATTTGGTATTGTTTTTCTTTTTTTTTTAAACGGCTGGGTTCTTAAAGGGGACGTACATGTACGCCCTTGTGCCCAGCCGTGCCATTCTGTCGATGTAAATCATCGTGCGGTGGTCCTTAAGTGGTTAATAGACCCTCCAGCAGCCAGAAACATTAAACCCCTCCCTCAACAGTAGATCCTCCATGAGCAACAGAAGACCTCCCCAGGAACAATAGACCCCCATCCTTTACAAAAATACATCCCCTCCAGCAACAATAGATTCCCCAGCAGCCAGCATCTATAGACCCTCCAGCACACCCCAGCACTTTTACCATTACATACATTCAGTTCTAGAGGTCCCGCCATTGCATTCTCTGCATTCCCACTTAAAAAAAGCCCTGCGTTAACCACTTCATTACTGGGCACTTAAACCCCCTTCGTGTCCAGACCAATTTTAAGCTTTCAGCGCTGACGCATTTTGAATGACAATTGTGTGGTCATACAACACTGTACCCAAATTATATTTTTATCATTTTTTCCCCACAAATAGAGCTTTCTTTTGGTGGTATTTGATCACCTCTGATATTTTTTTTTTGCGCTATAAACAAAAAAAGACAGACATTTTGAAAAAAAGACAATGGCCCAGATTCACAGAGCGATTACGCCTGCGCAACAGGAGATGTGCGTGCGTAAGTCTAAATGTGCACGTGCGTTTCGATGCACGGCATCCCCGAAACGAGATACGCAAAAAATCTACTTTTTTTGTCCAGCGTAATTTCGTTAGACAGGCGCATCCGTCCGCGCAAAACTGCGCTAGACAGACCATTGATTTGCTAGTCAAATATGCTAATGAGGGACTTACGGGGATCCACAAAAGAACGTTGGGGCAGCGCAGGCTACGCAGTGTGCGCAACAGCAAAATGTCCTGTCTAAAATTAGACCATATAAAAGCTGGTCTAAAAAGAGAAAAAAAGTCTACATGTTAGATAAAGCAACACTGTTAGTGAGGAGCTCAGCAGTCACACGTGTTGCACAACAATCTGTATGCCAACATGCCAGGGGCATCGTCGCGCATAGCTATACTACTGACTTTAGATGAGCAAAGAAGGAGGAGGGCACGGAGGATGGCACGGGAGAGGATATACCGCACACGCATTGACCTGTTTGGCATGAGTGATTCTGAGGTGTATCGCATTTTCAGATTCACCCCTCATGCCATCCTGGAATTAACCACAACCCTGCAGGAGGACATCACCAGCCCAACACAACGCTCACATGCAGTGCAGCCACTGGTCAAGGTCATGGCAACACTCCATGTCCTTGCCAGTGGCTCTTTTCAGCGTACAAGTGGAGTGGTGGCTGGGATGTCACAATCCTCCATGAGCAGATGTGTGCACCAGGATGTCCCTGCAATCCTCAGACGCATGGCCAACCAAATCATCAAACGCACCACTGAGGACCTGCGGCTGAAGGCAATGACAGATTTCTACAGAATTGCCAGATTCCCACGCACCATCGGGGCCATTGATTGCACACATGTGGCACTCCAGCCCCCCCATGAGACAGAGCACATGTACCGCAATCGGAAGCATTGGCATTCTATCAACGTACAGGTGATAGTCGATGCCCAAGGCCTCATATGGCACGTCCGTGCCAAACACCCAGGGTCCAGCCATGACAGCTACATATACAATCAAAGCCACATCCGAATGGAATTCGTACAGAACGTGTATGGGGCCACCTGGCTGGTTGGTGAGTGACATGGGTGGCAGGCATGACTGTACCCCCCCATGATGCACACATCACAAGGGGCACATGCATGACTAACATCCTCCTGTCTTTTCCCTTACAGGTGACTCTGCATATGCACTGGGACCCCATCTCATGACTTCTATCCGGAACCCCCAAACCCCAGGAGAGGAAAGATACAATCAAGCACATGCCCAAACATGAGCAGTGGTCCCTAGCACACACACCCCACATCCTCATCAAATTGGATTGGCACCAGTCCACCATGCAGGACTTGTGAGCAGCAACGCCACGCCAAGGCTTCAATTATGTCACTGTACATTCATACACCATTCACACGGACCTGGGGATCACTTCTCCCTGGTCCTGGGGAACCCTACTCCACCAAAATTGAGGGTGACACCCCTTTTCCGGCAGGAATGTCACCCCCACATTCAAACAGCATTCACAACCCCCCCAAAAAAATGACCAGCAAAATCAAAAAATTTCCAGCAAAAAAAAATAAAAGGGGGAAAAAAAAATTAGTGCCCTTGACGTGAGCCACGCCTGGGGCGCCCCCGGCCACGGCCCCGGCTCCTCAGGGGAGACTCATGGGGGAGGGGGAAAACCGGGGAAGGAGGAGCAGCCCCTGATCTCTGCCCACCTGGCGGCCTGCCCTCCAAGGCCACGGCTATTCTGTCCAGGGCACCACCAAGTGTTGCCATGTTGGCCTGGATAGCCTGGGTGAGGGCCCTCACATCCTGCCCAACGCTTGCTGATGTAGTCTGCAGGTCGTTAAGGCAGTTTGTGAAAGCCCGGGAGTGGGAGTCCAGGTTCCCCAGCGTATCCTTGATGGAGGACAGGCTCTCCTCCATCCGCACCAATGTCTGGCTGACCTGTCCCAGATGGCGGGTCTGGAGGAACTGGTCCCTTCTCAGAGTGGTGGGCAGGAGATCGGCCACCCCCCTGGTCTTCTGGGTCGCCTTCCTGCCTCCAGCTGATGCTTGTGGCGGGGGAGAAGGGGAGGCCCTTGGGAGAGGAGCCATGTTGGGGGCTGCTGTCCTGGGGATGGTGCGGTCAGGCCAGATGGCCCTGCACCCTCCTGCACATCTGTGGATGACACAAAACATTCACAGGTTGGAGGATCCACACACTTGCCACATAATCCCTTTCACCCCCTCCCCCACACATGCTACACACCTGATATTTAAAAAAAAACTTACCTGGCACCACGGGCTCCGGACTTGAGTCAAAGCCGGGCAGGCCCTCCACTTCATGCCGATGAAAGGTCAGGGCCACCGCACGCTCCTCCGCTGTCAGCCTAACACGGCATGGTGGGCCCCCTCCTGTGCCCCTGGCATGGGCAAGCATTTTGGCCAGCTTCTTTTTGACCAGACGCCGGAGGTCATTAATCCCAGACCGGTTCCGTGTCTCCCCCTCCCCCGCTGAATTGACCTGCTCAGTGATGATGTCCAAAATCTCTCTCCTCCTGCCCGGGGTGGTGTTGGCACTGTCCGGGCCGTGGAGGAAACGCCCATAATCGCTAATGGCCCAGGCAAGAATTTGTTTTTCCCCCAAAGTAAAATTTAGTTTTCGCTTTCTCTCTGTCATACTGAAAAAAAACACTCCCAGTCAACAAAAATCAGTCACAAAAACAAGCACAACCAATCAAGCAAGAACACACACAAAGAGAAAACTAACACCCAAAAAATCACACAAGCAAAAAACAGTCACAAAAACAAACAGCAACAATTAAGCAAGAAAACAAACGAACAGAAATATATCAAACAAACAGTCTCTTAAACACTTATCAAAAAACACTATCAAAGATCTACTAACATACACTTGATCACACAGTACACTAATCTGACAAATACAAAACACAACGCAACTAACAACGGGACAAAAGCACTTGGTTAAATGGGAAGGGACAAAGGGATGTACTTTTGCAATGAAAGTGCGTTTGTGTCTGTCTATTTATGCTGTCTGCGTAGTCCTTAGTCCATTTCCAATTTCACTGATTGCGCCGTTCCCGAGTTGTGAGCATGCGCACAGCGGAGCTGACTATGGTCTCCTTCAAGCGCGCATGCGCGAGCCAGCCGGCCCTTCATTTGCATGGGGTCACGGCTCATTTCAATGTAACACGCCCACGTCCTTCCCAATTTGTATTACTCCGCCTTATGCCTCTGAAATAACGTTACGCATGCGCAATTTTCTGCGCAAAAGCTACGAGAATAGGGTGATTACGCGGCTACATTGCGCAAGTCTAACGTAAAGGCGGTGCGCTACGCCGGTCCAATAATGCACAGATGTACCTGAATCTGGCCCAATATTTTTTACTTTTTGCTATAATAATATCCACTTTAAAAAAAAAAAAAAAAGATTTTTTTCTCAGTTTAGGCCGATACGTATTCTTCTACATATTTTTGTTAAAAAAAATCGTAATAAGCGTATATTGATTGGTTTGCGCAAAAGTTATAGCGCCTACAAAATAGGGGATAGATTTATGATTTATTTTTTTATTTTTTACTAGTAATGGCGGCGATCTGCAATTTTTTTTTGTCAGGCCTGCGATATTGCGGCGGACATATTGGACACTTTTGACACAAATTTAGGACCATTCACATTTATACAGCGATCAGTGCTATAAAAATGCACTAATTACTGTATAAATGTGACTGGCAGGGAAGGGGTTAACACTAGGGGGTGAGGAAGGGGTTAAAT
This sequence comes from Rana kukunoris, assembly GCA_029574335.1. Classification (NCBI taxonomy): domain Eukaryota; kingdom Metazoa; phylum Chordata; class Amphibia; order Anura; family Ranidae; genus Rana; species Rana kukunoris. The sequence continues at coordinate 464,541,364 of CM056049.1, forward strand.
GTATTCCTTGTGAGTGTTCTAACTGTGTGGGGACACAGGTCGGTCTCCTCTCCTCTGACAGGACGTGGAGCTCTGTGTTTACACACAGAGCTCCACGTCCCTGCTGTGTCACCGCCGATCGCGTGCACCCGGCGGACATCGCGGCCACCAGGTACACGCATCGGATCCTCAGCGATGCGGCGGCACAGTGTTTACCCGCTGCGTGCCCCCCAGTGGCGCGCGAGGGTAATGCCCTGGCACTTGAGAGCCGCGCTATGGACGTCTTTTGTCTATAGCGCGGCTCTCTAGTGGTTAAACATATATTAGTTTTTTTTTCTTCCAAATAATTTTTATTGTAGTAAACAAAACAAGGATACAATAGTCACAGTAGTGCATTACAATGCTGTCGAATACATGTTACAGTTGAGTGATACAAAGAGAAAAAGCATAAAACCGTAATCAGCACATCAGCGAGACTTAGATTAGGGACACAGGTCACGGGCGGCACCCCTGGCATGGGAATGGGCGTAAGCTATATCCATAGAAGGGGGACCATCGTGCATGAACCCATCCCCCGCCCACCCCTATAGGGAACATAACTGTAGGCGGGAGGGTATATTAGAAGGTCTAAAATCAAAGGTGAGTTAGCCCGGTCCTGGCGAGTGCCGCGTCCCAGCCGTCCGGGTGGGGACCCGGGTTTATGTTGTAACCAGTCGGCAAAGGATGCTCAACATTCCAATGCTCAGCGGGGTTCCATGACCGGATGAGCCATCCTATCATTGGCTCTTCTTGTATTAGTGCTGAGGCTTATGTCTAAGGTGTTAGAGGCGGAGGGGGGGATGGGTAATAATGAGGGGGATTCCGGGGATAGTCAGTCAGTCGTCAGAGTAAGTGGGTCTGGGAACGTCAGTGTGGGTGGGGCGCGTCTGAAGGGGTCGAACTGGAGCATGTGATGAGGGACTCCCTGTAGTGAACCCAGCAGCCCCATGTAAATCTGAATTTCTCAGGGGCATCACGAGCTTGATGTATAAGTCTTTCCATCTCTTCGATTTTGTTCACCCTATCCTGCCAATCAACTATGGTGGGCGGTTGAGGGCTTTTCCAGCGCAGTGGAACACACTGTGTGGCTGCGTTTATCAGGTGGAGCACTAGGGATTTGCGGTAAACTGAGTTAGGGAGTGATGTATGGTGTAGCAGGTATTGCGCCGGGGTGTAGTCTGGAGTGTATGTGGTGATACTGGCTATACGGGCGTGAACCCCCTCCCAAAATGGTTGAAGTCTAGGACACTCCCACCATATGTGTAACAGAGTACCCTCGGCTGCTGCACACCTCCAGCAGGTGGGGGAGACTGTGGGGAAGAATTTGTGAAGTTTGCTGGGGGTCCTATACCATCTCGAGTATAGCTTGTACCTGTTCTCCTGTGCCGATACATTCAAAGAACCCTTGTGTGTATGGGCCCAAATCGAGTTCCATTCATCATCGGAAATGGGGAACCCAAGATCGGCTTCCCACTTACCGTGAATGTCAGCGTTGGAGGTCGCTCGGGGAGTGAGGATTGAGTATAGGATAGAAATCAGGTGTCGTTGTGGCTCAGCGGACTGGCATATCTTTTCTAAAGGCGTAAAGTCCCTGCACCAACTGGTTGGCGATGACGTGCTTTGTAGGAAATGCCTGAGCTGAAAGAATTTGAATCTGGGAATGTGAAAGTCAGGGAATTTCTGGGCCATGGCGGATTCAGAGAGTAGAACTCCACCATCAAAAAGCTGAAATGCCCTTAATGAAGGAGTTGTCCGCGGGGACTGGGGGTCGACCGTGCCGACACCGTCTGGGAACCCCAGGTTGTGGTTAAGTGGCGTTAGAGGACCAGGGAAACGGGCTGTATCCGTGCCGTCATTCGTGACTTTTGGGCAGGACAGGACGGGATTAATCAGAGGATGGTTCACGCACGTTTTGGGGGTGAGGGTCGGATCAATCCAAGGAAGGTGGGAGATTCGGAAACCCACAAAGGCTTCCTCGAGTGCCACCCAATCCTTGTCCGCTCCGTGGAGATGCCAATCTACCACCCTCGTCAGTAGGCAGGCCTTGTGGTAGCGGGCAAGGTCCGGTAGACCAATGCCGCCAACATATATTAGTTAACTGTTTGTAATTCAGCAACAGCATTTTATTATGCAGTTGGTGTAATCGTTTAGCACCAGGGGCGGACTGACCATTGAGTCACTCGGGCACTGCCCGATGGCCCATTGCCACTAGGGGGCCCCACCAGGGGTGCCAGGTTCAGTAAAACCAGGGACAGTATGTAAAAATCTATGTTTTTTTTACATCTGTCCCTGATACAGTATGTCCGAAACCGACATGCTTTTGATGTAAAAAATCCCGAGATTTTAGCTGCCCCGCCTCTGCACTGCCTCCTGGCATGGTGGCCATCTGTAAGCCCAGGGGCACCATAATCTTCTATTGCCCGGGGGCCACATGAGTTGTCAGTCCACCCCTGTTTAGCACTTAGAAGCTGATTGATTTAATTTTGAAAAGCAACTACTTATAACCAATATTTTACATTAAGATCAAAATTGTATAATTTCAAATTGTTTTGAATAATGATAGCTAAGCTTAACTTTGCATTGACATCTTAAAATCCTTTTTTACTTTTGTAAAATGTCTACAGCACTTCTCAAAATCCTCTAGATGTTTTGAAGACAGCACATAGCACATTTATATGAAATAGCCAATGTTATTGCAAGCTAGGCACGAATAAATATATCTAAGCAATGTCATTGCCTTCACAAGCAGTGAAAGATATCTTTGTGACAGTAAGGTGTCCAGGTAGAAGGACTGCTTTATTACCTGCCCATGACAATGATTCCCAAGCAGCTCCCTCACCAATCACAGGTCCTGTGCAATCGTTAGAACCTTCTCATCCAGGCAATGAACATGTCACTCAAAGTAAATCATTCAAGAGTTTTTATAATCCAAAATAAAACACTGTTGTATATTTTTAAAGTTTTTCCCAACTTTTAAGATTTTAATCTTTTATTATTTATTGTTCCGACAGCTTTAATGCATATCATGTAAAGCAAGTCTATGAATAGGGCTTTATGCACCTTGGCATCATAACGGTGTGTTAGAAAGGGTAGTGAAAAATGCTGATTATAGAAAACAAAGAGAATACTTTTTTATTGTGCTACTTATGCCTTAACTTATAGGTTTATGCTTTTAATCAGCAATAAATATGCTGCTTAAATAATTCTAACTTGGCTTTCATTCCTTGTAATATATGACCTTAAATACTCAAAGCAGAACATTTTTTGGATTGCAATGTCTTGTAATACATACTGATGCAAACAAGGTATAATAATGAGTTTGTTTTGTTGGCACACACTAAAGTAGACTTATAATATAATTATTTGAATAAGGCCACTGCCAAATGACAAACACTGAATATGGTTTGGACTTTGGCACAAGAGGACCGGATGTAGTATCTACTTTACAAACACATATTCCAGCTCCCATTTTCTAAATGGCACTAGAAAATTAGAGCTGATATGTGTTTGGTTGCAATGAGCAAGATAAATTGAACCCTCTTTAAGGAATATTATCCCTAATGACCACCAATTGATAAGAATGACAACAAAATACATTTCTTATATCTTACACAATAAAGTGTTCTTATGCTTACAATATAAAGAAATTCTTAGCTTCAAGCATGAGATTGCATGACTCTATCATGCCTTCCTGCACATGAACATGATTTTGGCAAAGAGCAAATATCTATTGACAAAACTTATAGTAGCCCCACAGTGTTAAGGATGGTGATACCTAGGAGCAGTTGCAGTAAGCGAGGTGTTTTTTTGTTAATATATCTGAACTGACAGCAGCAGTTTCCAGAATGGTATGAATCCCACAGACAGAAATCTATAGTTGTCTAAATATATATTCTCAACAAACAAGTTACTAATGCTGCGCTGGTGAAAAGACAATGGCTATTATTAGCCGCAGGTCAAAAGTATTTATTTATTTATTACTCCGTATAGTGCTATTACTAGAAAGCTAGTTCATCTGAAGATCATATTCAGTACAAAACCTGATTAGATTACAACCTAATGAAAGCTAGTAAAAAATTTAACTTTGAGCTGATTTCCCTCCTTGAACACCATGCAACATGATACTCAGTGTAGTCCAAACGTGTACACTTTTTTTTTCTTTAGTCTTTAATAGAATATGAGCCCCTTTCAAGTTTTACTTCTGTGTTGGCTTACATTAGGAAAATGTCACCTCACTGTATTGCCTAGTACACACGATCGTTTTTCCTGTTGGGAAAACTGCCATGTTTTTCTTTGGCCGGGAAAATCAGCCTTGTGTATGTTCCTTAGCAGTTTTCCCGACAGGAAAACTGCAGTTTAAAAAATGAGAACGTGTTCTCTTTTTTCTCATCGCGAATCGCGCTGTTTTTTCCCCCGCAGTTTTCATATTGAAGCATACACACGGCCGTTTTTCCTGACCAAAGTTCTCCTAGCAGTTTTCCAAAAGGGAAAAGAGACCAAGCCGGTTCTCCGTTTTCCACTCTGTTTTCACGGCAGTCTTTTGATGTCGGGAAAACCGATCGTGTACTAGGCATGAGTCTTGGTAACAGAAAGTGAGAGAATATTTTCTAACAGGGACAGACATAAAACATCTTATAGCAGTTCTAGCAACCCCCACCTAACCCCCCCATTGTTTTTTGGATATTTACCAAAAAAAATTTAACTTTAGAGTGTCACTACTTCTGCTCGGGTACGGTAATATATTATTTTTCAAAATAACATCACAATCATCAGCCAACCTCTATAAATATATCCATCCATTTTATTTTTACATATTAAAATCAAGTAAAATATAATATCCACAGACTATTGTAAAAGGGTTGGTACTTTGGCACTGCCCTCAGGATATGTACAAGTGCAGAAATGTAAAAAGTGGCTGCTCTGCACCTAGGAGGATAAAAAAGAGAAATTGTTTGTTAGCCACTTCACTACCTTGTGCTGTATTTACCACTAGTGAAGAAAAAAAACAGCATCCCAGAGCTGCTCCGCCCTGCCTTTCCAATATTTGTAGGGAAAAGGTGTTGTATAGGCCTATTACTTTTTTTGTTGTGTACCCAGGTTGCATTGTCATCCCAATCCATGTTTGCTTTACATTTATTTTTATTGAATGTTTTTACAATTACAATTTTTTATGTGATTTTTTTTTATTATTTGTAAAGCTGGCTAGGCATGGCCTTACAAGTAAAATACAATTACACACATAAACAAAAATAAATAAAAAATAAATGGGAAGATTTTTATATAGATATTAATAATAAATGACTGTAAATAACTACCACAAACAAGGCATTGACAACATCCAGTCTATGACAACTGAAAGACAGACCCAGAATGCCTCTGGCTATTTGCCTGTTGTAAGAAGATTGGGAGAGGAGTGGACAACGTATGGTCATTGGATTTAACACTGACATTTGCCGCTGCCAGCCCTTCCCCCATTTTTTTATTTATTTCCCACCTGTTCATTCTTTTTGCCTGTCCACCAGTGGAAGCCCGTGCATTGTGGGCACACGTCCTCCCCCTATTCCTTCTGCCGCCTCCCTAGCCATGCGTCTGGCCCCTGTTAGGATGCTGGACGCATGGACTTCTATGGCGGGGGTGTATTTTTTTAAAGCCCCTCATTAGAGCTATGGGCTCTAAAAAGGTTTCAAAATAGGATGGGCTCGGGGCGCAGAGAGTTCCCCCGGATCCCACCCAATTGTGTGACTATGGCGAGGACATATTCGTTATTTTCACACCACAGTGCCTCCCCGCCAATCAGAAGGCAGGTCAGTGAGACCTGTTTCCTGAATTGGCCAAAGCGCCAGACGTCCCTATTGGATGCCCAACGATTTGGTGTAAGTGGGATAGAGCGCACAAAACTGCCTGGGGGAGACACAGGGGAGGAGAGGACACCCGGTAAGTGCTACAAGTCACACGGGTAGAGTGTGCCGAGAGTCACCTGCAGGGGGTGCTGTGAAAGTGCTGCAAGGAGCCACCTGCGGGGGGTGCGGTGAAAGTGCCGCAAACCATCTGTGGTGCTGATCTGTATACTATTTGTGGTACTGATCTATATACTATCTGTGGTGATGATCTATATAGTATCTGTGATTCTGATCTATATACTATTTGTGATACTGATCTATATACTATCTGTGGTGCTGACTTATATACCATATCTTTAATGCTGAGCTATATACCTTATCTGTGAGGCTGAGCTGTATACGTTGTGCTGTGGTTCTGAGGCTGTATACTCTGTCCTGTTATGCTGAGCTGTATACTCCTAACACTATGGGTTGAAGTTCATTACAGGGGATGGAATGGGTGGATTTTATAAGGGGTGGGGCTTATATTAAGTGGGATGGGTCAAAAAGAAAGGGTGGGGTCTGACCCCCCATCCTAAAACGTCACCACCTGCCACTGCTGTCCACGCTGTGGAAGGGTAGGCAGCCATCTTCCTCACCACCAGCAACCAATTTCTGCTCCTCCTGTGATTGGATTAGAAGAGGTGGAGGAATAGGATGCATTTACAGTCCCTGAAAAAAATATACTATGCACCCATGAGGAGGAGGAGGAAAAAGACACAATATCAGTTATCAATATCAGTTATCAAAATAAAATGTCTGCTATCCTACAGGAAGGATTCTTACAAGAAGAAGGCGAGAAAAGGGTGAATTAGTAGCAGGTAATAAGGTGTTATAATGTTGGTTATATTCATTGCTTCCCAGCAGAACAGGTTTAACTCTGCTGGCCAGATTTTCCTGAATTTTTCTGCAGAGCCATGTCCATGTTAGAGAAACATACAATAAAGATCAGCTTTTGTGACAGAGGGAGCACCAGCATGGGAGCAGTGAGGAAGGATTACTGCATCATATGAAGCTGTACTGGGCTTTACATGGGAGTGAGGTGCCAATAATGGCTGTGCTGGGGGAGTGGGATACAGGCTCTTTCCCCTCAGAAATGCTACATTTGTAAGGAAAAAGGTGTGCAGTTACATGGAAAGAGTGCTTTACAGTAATTACACACACTTTGTCAAGTGTTCATGTGTGGGAGTAAAGGAATGAAAGAGCTCAGATCTGAGCACTGGTATTTGTAGTAATATATATATAAAAAGGCCAATATGTTGGCCTGAATTTATGGGAGGAGCCCGGGGGGTATTTAATCGCCTGTGGTCTTTGTCAGTTTCCTGTGCGCGATACCACGTCACTAGGCCGACTATTCAACTCACTAGCGTTCGTGTGTTGCGTGTTCGAAACTTTCCGAGGCTTTTTGTTTCCGTTCGCAGTATTCGTACGACGTATCTGGCTCGGCTGTCACAGGTAGGGTTTCTTTGACCTTTTCATTTCATGCTGAGATATCTTGTGTCTCCAAACCTCGATACCGAACTTACGAGTCTGTCGTTAAAGAAACCCTGCACGTAGCCATAGCATTAGCCACTGACTCGTGCCTCTATCATACCAAAAAACATGTTGTTTATTGTTACAGTACATACCTCACTCTGATTCAAAGCCGGTCGCGTCCGCATTGCACCGGTTCGTTCAGGCGTGTCTCACTGGTTTTTCTCATCTTTTCATACCATGCTCCACAGTCAGGTTCGTTGTCACCGATTTGTGCCTCTGTCGTGCCTAAATCATTTCAATCATTTCACTAATTTCACTGTCACGTACTGCGCTCCAATTTGAATCTAGTCGCATCCGAGATGCAACGATTCATCCCGGTGTACCCCAGTTTGGCCTCATTTCAGTACATGTATCACATCCTGATTCGAATCAAGTTGCATCCTCATGCACCGATTCATCTTGGCATGACCCAGTTGTTTTCTCGGCCTCATTTCAGTACATGCTCCAGAGTCTGGTTCATTGTCAGTCGCAACCATGGCACGACCGATTTGTGCCTCTGTCATGGTAAATAATTTTACTAATTTCACGGTCACATACCATGCTCTGATTCTAATCTAGTTGCAACTGTGATGCACTGATTCATTCCGGTTTGCCCCAGCTGTTTGGCCTTATTTCAGTACATGCTCCAGGGTCTGGTCATTGTCAATCGCACTCGCGGCACACCGATTCGTGCCTCTGTCATGGCAAATCATTTCACTGTCACATATCACGTCCTAATTTAAATACAGTCTAGTCGATATTCGCACACTTTCCTGGAAAGATAGTTCATAAATAAAAAACGGGTTCTGAAGCGATCACCAGCTGGGTACTGGAACAATCAACCACATGAACATATTCTCCAGCACACCATGGATCGTATATGATGTCCAAAAATTTGGTGGAAAGAAAGCATCACAGGAAGTGCAGCGTTTTGAGGCCACGCAGGACCTCTTCATCAGTGATTCGAATCCAGTCACATCCTCATGCACCGATTCGACGTTCCCCAGTTTTTTTGGGGGCCTAATTTCAGTACATGCTCCAGAGTCTAGTTCATTCTCAGTCGCAGCTGCGGCACGACTGATTCATGTCTCTGTCATGGCAAATAGTTTAAATCATTTCACTGTCACATACCGCGCTCCGATTCGAATCCAGTAGCATACGTGATGCACCGATTTATCCCGTTGTGCCCCAGTTGGCTTGGCCTCATTTAATTCTGTGCTCCACAGTATGAATTGTTGGTTGTCGCAGTCGCGACATACCAATTCGTGCCTCTATCATGGCATAACATTTCACTAATTTCATTTCACGCACCTGTCGATTCGAGTCAAATCCACTCAAACCAACAAAGCATCGATTCGCACCCATTGCTTCAGTCTTACAGGTGTGGTTTGCATATTGCCTGTCATTTCACCTCAGGTCCGGCAGTCACTTCACATCGAGTCCTTCATGCTGGTCTTGATTCATTTGTTAAAACCTTTGCCTCACCGCTACTTCCCCTTACAGTCACGCAAACACACTACAAATTTACCCTACTGACCCCCTATACCCCCTATACCTCCTATGGAATGCTCACTTCACCTAACCGACCCCCACACCTCCTTCTGGATAGCCGATCTGCCCTATGATTCGGATCCTTGGCAATCAGAAGACCCTTCAACCACCGACACCATCAGCCAATCTGAGTCTAGTAATATTATCGGTGCAACGATTCATATCCGGCACACAAGCCCCCTCGTCACCTTACATCTACAGTCAATCCAAATCTAGTCGCATCATCGGTGCAATGATTCAGATTTTCGACAATACAAACTTCACCGACCGATCCGAGTCCAGTAGCCTCATCGGCTCAACCTTTCAGATCCTTCACAAAACAAATCCCTCCGGTGCTCACACCTCAGCCCGGTTCACACTAGTCACATCGTTGATACGACTACAGTGACACTTACGATTCAGATCTCTGGCCTTACGTTTCTTTATCGAGCATAAACATTCACATCTCACTCATCTATTTGTACAATGTTGCACACGGTCATTTCTGCATACTCAAAATTGCGCTAACTTTGTTTTCACCTTTCTAACATGTTTGGTTACTTGCAATCGCTGCAAGCTTTTCTGCAAGTGGCTCAAATCGGTCACTTATCATCTCCAGTAGCAACTTGGCTGCTCACCTATTCTCTGTCGCTCATCTCACACCAGGTTTAGACAGTATTACCCTAAAATATATATATATATATATATATATATATATATATATATATATATATATATATATATTGTATCTTCACCAGGAGATCAGCTACTGCCCCGAACAGCTCTTTGCAAATACCCCTTGTTAAAACAAATCGCCTATGTCACCTTACCACAGGTTCATGGTTGACCCAGTTCTCGACCCCAACCAAAACTTCACAACTAGGGAATCAAGTCAGGCTAGTGGTTCAAAGGGATACTACCTTTGCTTTTCTCTTAAACACTCGTTCACTACATATTTTGCTTCACATACACAATTAAACTTGCTCCTGAGGCGTTAGTGACTGTCACATACTTATATGCACATCGCTCTGTTTTCGGAGCAAAATCTTTCACCACACAGACTCAATCGCCTAACATCAAGCTGGCTGGCAGTGCAAGCATTAGCAGACCAAACATACGCCAATAAACTACAGGTAGCAACATTCCCACTTAGAATACCAGACTCTAGTTACCCGCCCCAGTTCACCCTGGGGGCTCTGGTTTATTTGTCTGTGCCAAGCACAGACGGGCACCTGAGCTATTGGTTACCTAGCCAGCTCAACTCAGTTGCCAAGAATTTATTTTTGAGAATTGAAAATCACACTCAACAGCACTCGCACGCAAACTAGCTTTCACTACGGTGCATCACGGATGCTACTAGATTAGAATCGGAGTGCGGTATGTCACCTGTGGTATTTGTCGGTTTCCTGTATACACACCCTCCCATTCCTTTTGTAGGGCATTTCTCATGGACCAAAGTGGAGCGAGTCACACAAAACAAATACAATGTCTAAATGGCAATAGACAACAATTTATTATTTATTTTTGGATTTTATTTTTGATAGTATAGTAGTAAATTACATATAGATTGTTATTATTGCTTTGTTTATTTTTATTTTTTTGGGGGGAAGGAGTACATGAGGTGCCTGATAAAACTTTTAACTCCTATGATAGAGCAAATTATTGGTGAGGCAGGCCCTAAATGGTAACTCCACTTTCGTGGGGGGAAAAATTGATTGCTAATAAAGAAAAAATAACATAGCTCATATATAATTGCGACACTAATCATATTGTAATGGAATGTTTTGAAAATTACCTTTGCTTTTCAATCTGCAGCCACTGTAATTTTCTGAGAATTCAATGCAATATGGCTACATGGAGGTGTTCTGTACACAGAATGTGTACTCACCACTCCCCAGAAACATCATTTCCTGCTTGTGTGATTGACTCACCAATTTTCACAGAATTCTGCCTAAGATACAAATCAGATTTCAGGCATCCCCTGCAACAAAAATGTAATTTTTGGAGAGACACTTGTAATAGGAACACATCTAAAAGGATGCAGGTCCAAATAGATTTCCTCATTAGTGCCCTGCAGTTACACACCTGACAGTTAATTATGAAACCACTCTCATTAGACCCACGTGGTGCAGAGGCACAGACAAACACACATGGATTTTTACAGAATAAAAAAAGGTATGAAGTTGCAACAAAGGTTGTTATAATCCTTGCAATGTACATAGATCACCCAGAGGGGAATGTTTTATTTATTTTTTAACAAAAGTTGCGCTTTAAAAGATTCACATTTGACATCTAGTCCAGCTCTGTGATAACTGTTTACAATTTAGCATGTGCAAGAAATGACAGAAGTGGGTGCTGAATAATAATTCTGATATTATTTATGTCCACAATATTAGTGGTTAATTACCCCCCTTTTTCTTACACATACTGATGTTGGTTACTCCGCTATGTGGCCTTTTAAAATATCCAGGCCCTTCTATTTGTAATAACTGAACACTGCCTGTAAATACTGTATCAATGAAAACTGAGCTTTCTGCTAATGCAAACTGAAATTATACATGTTAAACTAAAGTTATGGGGCCAGATTCAGAGAGCCGTAACTCCTGTCTAACTGGTGTTAGACTGGAGTACTTTCGACTTACGGGCGTTTTTTAGCTAGTCGAAATCCTCAAACCATGAAAAGACACCTGCGGGCTTCAATTCGACTGGATTACGTGTTAGTACGCCTTCAGATCTACGCTGCAAGAAAATTGCGGCCACTGGGCGGACTTCCTGTTGTTTTTCGCCGTCAGGGTATGCTAATGAGCTTTTGCCTGCAATCCAAGAAATTTCGCACTTCAAACGCAATCTCTTACGGCACCTTTAGTCATCTTTTTTTTGCGTATCACTATACCAGCCTTTTACCTCCTCTAATATTAGACAGCCCATGTTAAGTATGGCCGTCGTTCCCGCGTCGAATATCAACGTCTTCCGACGTCTTTTATTATTTTTAAATGTAAGTCGTCCGGGAATAGGAATGTTCGTAAACGCCGCTACTCAAACAACGAATGACGTCACGACGTGATTTCGCGCAATGCACGGCGGGAAATTCCTGAACAGAGCATGCGCAGTTCGATCGCCGCAGGGACGCGCTTAATTTAAATGCTTCACGCCCCCTAATCACGTATTTCGATTGCGCGGCGAGAAATAGACTACGACACCGTAGCGTACGCGCAAAAAACTATCTGAATTCGGCGTAGAGCCTGGTGAAATACGGCAGCGTAGCGTATTTCGATTACGCAGCGGAATATTACGTCTATGTGAATCTGGCCCATGGTGACTAAGAAACCTGTTACATACTTCCATTAAATTATTATTTGCAAATGTTTGTATATTATGTGACACAATCATTTGTTTCTCATCCCTATTTCAAATCAAGACATTTTATTTTTTACCGTTGAATCAAAACATGTATTGTAAACATTTATGAAACAAAAATCCATCTTTTTCATTGCTTGTAGAGATGAAAGAAAATAGAATCTAAGTTTCCGGGCTTGTGTGATTATATTTGTATATATCCAAATGTGAGATAAATATTTTTTGTCAGATTTACTAGGGAATATTAAAGGCTACACAGGTATTTGGTAGTTGTAGAACATTTTATGCTAGTGTTGTTATAGGAGCATATTAATAAAATATAGCTAACGTACATCATAATGGCATTAGGAAGATTGCTGCTGAAGGTCCTAAGCTTTATTTTATAGATTTCAGAAGGTATGGTAGTAAGAAGGTATTCACAGATGGTATAAATAGAAGTTAGACAACTATAAAATTATTGATAATTGTATATGATTCGAGCATTTAAAAGGCCTCAATGTATTGTGGTTTACATTAGAATGAAGTATTAGTTTTGATTTTTTGAAACATATTAATAGCAGGTAATATTTTTGCATCCAAACTTAACTTATATAGTAACAAAAATGATATATTACGGCAATATGACTGAAATATAATATTTCATGACCACATGTACCCCAGGAGCACCGATTCAACATTTTTGCCTTATACAACACAATTTATTACATGTATAATCAGTTTTGGAATCAAGGCTGTCATAGTTCAATAAAGTCATTTTTTGAGCTGCTCCTATTTAAGAAATTGTGCAAAAATAATTGGAAACAATTACATTATAACTAAGAAATAGCATTATTCTTATGAATGCTTTCTATGATCTGATTATTCTAGCAATTTTTTTTTTACCATACTGCCAAACTGTACATTGGAAATGGTAAAACAATATTGGATTATGAATATGTGCCTGCTCAAATTCTGTATACGGTATTAACATTTCTCATAAGTGCATAGGATAAATGTTGTGTTTAGCAAATGTTCTTTACTTCCATTGAAGTAGATACCTACTCTCTGGCCGATGTTTGTGTTAGGTTGGGTGGAGGCAGACTGTATGCATTCACTTTGGCTTTTCAAGTTTTCCAAGTGTGGCTACACTTTTGTGTGCAATCTTAGTGAAATTTGTGTATTTTTATAGAAAATACAGATTTGATAACATTTGCACAACTATCGTGGGATGTACAAAATCAGCAGCCCTATCTTTTTATTCTATGAGTCCTATGCTTTTATAAAATGTATAGTTGGTGGATATTTTTTAAACCTCTACAGCTAGAAGTAAAATATAGTGAAACATGCAAAAAAAATATATCACAAATGATGCAGTCATCCGACATTAAAATTGTTTTAAAGGCAGAATTATTTTTTTTACAAGGCATACTATGCATTAGGGTAAAAAAACTATGTGCAGCTCCCCCCATATACTAACCTGAGCCCAGTGTTGATCCAGCGTATGAGAGAATGCTCACTGCTTGCTCTCTCTCCTCACTCTCCTCACTGGTCCGGGGACACTAGCGATAGCTATTGGCTCCTGTCAATCACAACCAGTGATGAAAGAGCAGGGGGCGGGCCAAGCAGCACTGTGTGTGTCAATGGATACACAGTGACCAGCTCAGGAGCGAGCCTGCATGAGTGCCTACATAGCAAGTGGCTTTCTATGGGGTCACTCAGTAGGGGACATGGGCTAGAAGCTCTGGTGGGGGAACCAAGAAGGGGAGGATTGGGGCTGCTCTGTGAAAAAACATTGCATAGAGCAGGGAAGTATAACATGTTTGTTATTTAAACAAAAAAAAAATACTTTTACAATCACAATAAAGGTGGAAAGTAAAAGGGTTAATGAATTCCACCCTGCCATTCTATCATACCTATGCCACCAATTATACCGCCCTCCCCCCATTCTATCATACCAATGCCTCCAATTCTAGCCCCATTTTATCATACCTATGTCACCAATTATTCCCCCCTCCCCCCATTCTATCATAGCTATGCCTCCAATTCTCGCCTCCCATTCTATCATAGCTATGCCTCCAATTCTCACCTCCCATTCTATCATAGCTATGCCTGAAAATTCCACCCCCCCCCCCAATCTATCATACCATATGATAGATTGGGGGAGGGGGTAGTGGAATTGGAGGCATAGCTATGATAGATTGGGGGAGGGGTGGAATTGGAGTCATAGGTGTGCTGGTGAGGGGAGGTTGGAAGATGAGGTGCTCTCTGGGGTCATTAAAAGCACAAAGCACAGGTTTGCTGGGGGGGGGGGCATTGGAGGCAGAGACATACTGGGAAGAGGAATTATAGGTAGATGTGTGCTAGGGGGAGAAATGATTGGAGACATAGGTGTGATGGAGAGGGGAGGCATTGGAGGAGGCATGGAAGATAGAGGTGTAGTGCGGGAGGCGTTGGAGGTAGAGGTAATTTACAAAGGTGTGTTTAGCGGCGGGGCATGGTAGGGTTTGGTAGGGCAAAAGGTGGCGAGTAACTCTTAAGGCCTGATTAGTAGCTCAGGACTTGAAAATTTGAGCCCTGATATAGTGTACACAATTGCTACAAGTCATATTTTAATTGATTGTCTTTACTTTTCTATCTGCAGCACTGTAATTTTCTGTAAAATGCAATGCAATATGGCTACCTGGAAGTATTCTGTACACCATTTGTGAATATCATTTCCTGCTTGTGTGATTGGCTTACTGATTCTCCCAGAGGTCCACACTAAGATACAATTCAGATTTTTGGCATCCTCTACAACAAAAATTTCATTTTTGGTAAGATATTCCCAAAGGGAAATCACGTCTACAGGCATGCCGACCTTGCATCTTTCCTTGATTAGAGCCCTGTAGGTAAAGCAGCTAATTGAAAATGATATTGACACTTCCATACAGATTCACGTGTACACAGACAAGCAGCTATATTTTTTTCTCAACAAAAGTGGTGTTACTTTTTAAGTGTTTAACTATATATATATGTACTTATTAAAAGTTTTAACATTAAAGGAGTTGTAAAGGCAGAAGGTTTTTTATCTTAATGCATTCTATGTATTAAGATAAACAAATCTTTTGTGTGTAGCAGCCACCCCAACACCCCTAATAATTAGTTACCATGAGCCCAATGTCTCTCCAGCGATGCCCACGATTGTCTAAGGCCACGTACACACGATCAAATCTATCTGCTGAAAGCGGTCAGCCCGACCGTCCCAGCAGACAGATTCGATCGTGTGTACGGGCGAGCCGACGGATTTGGCCACCCGACAGATTTCAAAGCAAGCTTTGAAATCTGTCGGCTGGGAACCCGTCGGCCCGATATGTCTGCTGGTTAGTACACTAACCAGCAGACATATCTTCGCAGACATGCGTCAAATGCATTCGACGCATGCGCGGAAGTAATTCACTTCCTAGTGCGGTGACGTGGCGGCGTCAACGTCACCGCCACGTCACCGACACATCAGCGCGCCGTCTGCCGGCGGGGATTTTGGTTTGATCGTGTGTACACGATCAAACCAATACATCCCAGCAGACAGATTTGTTCAAATCGGTCTGTCCGACCAATTTGAACAAATCTGTCTGCTCGTGTGTACAATGCCTAAGCCGTCTGGGACACTCCTCCCGATTGGCTGAGACACAGCAGCAGCACCATTGGTTCCGACAGTTGTCAATCAAAGTCATTCAGCCAATCAGGGGAGAGAAGGGGAGGGGTCGAGTCGGGGCTTCATATCTAAATGGACACAAGGAGCTGTAACTTGGCTCCAGTACCCCTTATAAGAAGCTGCTGACTGTGGGGGCATTTAATAGGAGGGAGAGGCCAGGAGCTGCAAAGAGGGACCCGAAAAGAGGAGGATACAGGCTGCTCTGTGCAATACCAACTGCACAGAATAGGTAAGTATAAAATGTTTGTTATTTATTTACTTTTTAAACAAGACTTTACAATCACTTTAACAACTGACAAAATGGCAAAAAAACAGACATAGTGAATAGTGCTTATTTCATAGCTTTACTAGATTCTAAATGGTGCTATTATCTAGATGTGGTTGTACACTGGTTTTCCTTAATTCCAGAGAGAAAATATTTAGCCACTTCTACCTTATTAAAGTGAATCTTTCATGAAAGCCTAAGTTCTCTTTTTGTAAAAAAAAAATGCCCCACCCACTCTAAGCCACAACCCTCTGATGCATTTCATTCAAATTGGGCTTATACATAGAGACCTCCATGAATAAATGTATATAATGTGATATCTAGTGGAATGGATATGGTGGAGAAGAATTAGAACCTATTAGTAGAAATATGCCAACTCACTAAGTCAGTGTGCTCCCTGCAGCATATGGATTAATAGAAAAGAAAAAAGATGACTAGAATACCAGTCAAAGGGAAGTTGCTGTCACAGGACAAACATGGTGTATCAAAAACAACTAAGTTCAATTAAGTAAATACAAAGTATCTGTTAAAGATGTTAAATATTGAATGAAAATAATATTGAAAATTACACACATATATAAATACCCTTATTCCACCAATAAAAAAATAAATGTTGTGTTTTTTATTGGTGGAAGAAGGGCATTTGTTTATGTGTGTCATTTTTTTTTATACCATGTTCCTCTGGTAACCTCTGGAGAAACCTTAGGCTTAGCAACATGACTTAAATATAATATTTTATGACCACATGTACCCCAGGAGCACCGATTCAAAATTTTTACCTTATATAACAAAATGACTACATGTATAATCCGTTTTGGAATCAAGGCTGTCACAGTTCAATAAAGTAATATTTTGAGGTCTGGTCGAGAAATTCTGCTATAAATACATTTTTGCTGTGATATTTGACAAAGTCATTGCTAAATTTTCAGACAGGTCTGTGTTTTCTTATTAGAGAATAGCCATTGTTATTTTCTGATGTTCTTGAAAAGGGTCACTCTGGTATTCATTGGTCAAACCTTCAAATTGATGACACCCCTCTCCTAAGGCTGCGTACACACGATTGGTCAAAACCGATGAAAACGGACTGAAGGACCGTTTTATCGGTCCAAACCCATCGTGTGTGAGCCCCATCGGTCAGTTATCCTTCGGTCAAAAAAAGAGAACTTGCTTTAAAATTAGACCGATGGACGCCTGACTGATGGGTCAAAACGTTAGTATGCAAAAGCATTGGTTAAAAGGCTGCACATGCTTAGAATCAAGTCGACGCATGCTTGGAAGCATTGAACTTCACTGTATTCTAACACGATCGTTTTTTTAACCGATGGTGTGTAGGCACATCTTTGGACCGTTCTCATCGGATGGACTGATCGTGTGTACGCGGTCTTACAGTTTAAATTCCACATCTTTGTAAGAATACTTGTCTATTTCTAATCCCATTCTGTTTTGTCAATAGTTAAGCCAGAGATATATCTAAAAATAATTGTGAATAAGTAAAGTATCCCTGGCACTGCACATGACATTTATTCTAACAAGGGATTAGACCATTGTGATCTGCATGTACATTGTGTTATGTTTGGAGTGATCGGGAGGTTTGCAGATTGTATATATACAAAAAAGTAAAAAAAAATATGGCAGAGAAAATAGATATATTTCACTGTATGTAATGGGGTTGATTTACTAAATGCAGAGTGAGGACTTTGAAAGTGAAGTTGCTCCAGAACTCTGCTGTCTTCATTCATCCAATCATGTGCGAGCAAAATTGCATTTTTTTTTATTTTCCTTGCATGTGATTGGCTATTCTTTGTAAAGTGAAGCTTTACCTAATTTACTAAGCTCTCACTGAACTCCTGCACCCCCTAATTTAAATATGACCCACCACCTTTAAGAAGGGTTTTTGGGTAAGACGGATGCGTTTCTGCTGAGCTCCGTCTCCTCTGGCTACAATCCCCTGCCATCCTCACGGGAACGGGGCCCTGGAGTTCCATAAACCTGCCCTAGACATACCTGGGCATCTCCTACGCTGACTCGGACCAAAATCCGACAGTTTGGACGTCTCCACGAGGACCGTAGCTGTCCCAGCAAAGCCGCGACCCGCCGCCATCTTGGGCCTGCGAGATCCCCTACATCCTCCATACCCGGGCTCTCGATTGTCAGCGGCAAGGGGGATCATCCCCTGAGAGGGGGGTAGTGGAGTGTCGGCCGGTTCGTCACTTGGGAGAGGCTGCGGGAGGTCCCCTATCACTCGGCTCTTCATCCTCATCCAGACGCCGGCTTGAAGCCCACGAGGCTCCCCGCTCCAGGTACGGCACCTTCCCTGGCTCCCTTCCTCACTTCCTTCCTCGGGCGGCCGTATTGTGGCCTTATACAGCGGCAGAGGCCTGTTCCCTGGCCCGGAGGAGTTTAGAGGGGGTCCCGGTCAGTGCCGCGCCCATCCACGGGTCTCCAGCATAGGAAACACCGCGGCTTCGGCCTAGTCCCAGAGGTCGGCGGCCATCTTGGGTCTCCCATCCACAGCACTGTCCCTCCTGGCACCCAATTCTCTGCCTTTTTTTTTTTTTTCCCTGCCTGGAGGCCTGCATTGCATACCATCACCCTGCAGTCATCCTTTTTATCTTTATTGATGCGCCTCTCCCACACTGAACTGCTTCCTTTACTAAAATTACTTTGCATGCATTAATCCTGTCTCAATATTGCTCTCCATGTAACGCTATGAGATGATGATGCCATTTGAGGGCTCTACCCCCGGGGGGGCTCGGCGCATGGAACCCTAGGGCGTGCTCTCCTGGCCCCCGGAACCCCCAGCTTCACGGACATAATCACCGCCGCCATCCGACTTAAGACCGCTTCAGATTGGGCACATGGGTAAAGACAGGTCCCGGACACAGAAAGGTACTTGTGGGGATAGAAAAGGAGGCGATCTGGAGGACTTTTTCGCCCGATCTCGAGCTGCATCACAGCGCCGTTCTGAAGCCAAGATGGCGCAGGCTCCTCCGTCCCCAGCGCGATCTGAATCATCCCTACAGTCACAGATGAGCACACATGGCCCCCTCTCGCTCCCTGGGGAATCCGATTTTGTGCTCACCAGGAGCCGCTCTAATGCCTCCCTGGGCTCAGGGGAAGGCTGGGACATGGAAGCTCAATTCCGCTCCCTGCACAGTTACCTCAGATCCCTGCCAACCAAAGCTGATTTTGAGCACTGTGTCAATAGGATCGAAAAAGCATACAAGAAAGAGATTTCCGATCTTAAAAAGGATGTGGGTGCACGTTTTGAGGACTTGGATGCCACCACTGATGGCCTCAGCCATGCAGTGCAGACACATGACAAAATCCTGAACTCCCATACTGTCATGTTGCAGCAGTTGGCGTATCAGCAAGACGACATCGAGAACCGTAATCGTCGCAATAACATACGCATTCGCGGAATTCCAGAATCTGTGGACTCCAAGGCCCTGCCTGCCGCTGTGACTGCCATCTTTAACCAACTGCTGCAACGCCCTAAAGATGACCCTATAGAACTGGACCGGGTTCACAGGACCTCGGGTCCCAGGACCCAGGACCCCTCCTTTGTCCGTGACACACTATGCCGAGTCCACTTTTACAAGGTCAAAGAGTCCATTATGAGGGCTGCTAGCTCACAGGACACTATAATGTTCAATGACATCCCCGTGATGCTCCTTCCCGACCTATCCCGCCAGACCTTGGTGATGAGGAAAGCCCTGAAACCGCTCACTCTGCTATTGCAATCCAAACAGATGAAATATCAGTGGAGATTCCCGTTCCACCTACGAGTGCACCACGCGGGCAAGACCGCCATCTTTCGCACCCTGGGAGACCTGCCTAACTTCCTCAGCACGTTAGAGCTTCCACAGGTGGCCCTCCCGGACTGGCCGTTCACACCATCTACTCCTGGCTTGCCCTTCGCCTCCCCGTGGCAAACTCAAGGCCGTCGACGCACTCCTAAATCTCAGCATCGCCGGGACTCAGAGGATTGAACTGGTTTCATTTGTCTCGCACACCACACTTAACTTGCCTTCCCAGGGGCTCTCCCCTGGCGGGACACGGGGTTACTGCTGCCGCAATCCCAATTCTGTTCTCCCGTTTTTTTTTTTGTTTTTTTTTTTTTTTTCATATATTGCCTCTTTGCGGCCTGTTCATACCCCGTGTCAGGATTGCTTCCCTGATCATCATGCTGTCTGGGTTACTATATATTTTTTCCTGTTGTTTTTACCTTTCCCGGAACCAATAGACTGCCATCTTTCCCAGTGACTGTTCATGTTTTGGGTTCCCCTTCCAATGGGCCCTGGCCTGCTATGTTGTTTTTGCTTTGATTAACCATACAGTTCTTTTTCCTCAGGTCGCTCAGTCTCTGTATTCCAGCTCAAGAGTTGCCAGCAGAATGTTCCGGAGTGTCTTTTACGTAACCTCAGACAGCTCACCTGTTCTTTTGTAGCTTCATCATTGCTCTTTTATTTTTTCCTCTTTCTTGTGTCTCGTACCAGAGTTACATTTGATTGTACACTATACCTGTTTGCCCAGTTTCACCCTACATATGTTTGATCCTGTATGCTCTGTTCCCATGTCATTGTTTTTTTTTTTAGAAGTGTCCTACAGGTAATATTTAGGTTTTGTCTCAGGTCGGTTTTTTTTTTTTTTTTTTTTTTTCCGTGGAGCTGGGGTCCGGGGACCAGCCCTGCCTGGCGGACCCCCTCTGTGCCCCCCCCCCCCCCGGGGTTTTAGCCTCTAGCCCTTTTTAATTTTTTTTTGTTTGTTTTGCAGTGTCACCATGGATACTGCCCAACTTTTGGCTATATGCCTTACTGTGAGGTTTTTTTCCTCTACCCTCGCAGCTTTTTGGAGCCACCTAGTGGCCTTTTTTGTTATTGCTCTTTTTTTTCTTTTCTTCTATTTTTTACTTTTTTCTCCCTCCTCCGTTGATCGGTTGCACTGGCTGCCCTCCCCACCCTCTATTTTTGTGTATTTTTTACTCTATCTATCCTGTGATAAGGGTGTTAGGGATGGTGACCATGCTCAGATTCTACCCCTACTTATTCTCTGGACTTTGTCTATACCCCCCTTTTTCCTCCCCCTCCCCCCTCCTCCCTTTTCCCCCTCTCTGACTTTGTTCTGGCTGTTCCTCTTTCTGTGTGGGTTGCTGACAAGACATGATCCTATCTCCTGTACCCCTTCTCTCCTTCCCTTCATCCCTCCCCTACTTCCGTCATGGCTTCTGTTTGCCCTTTAACCTTGGCATCCTTTAACTGTAGGGGATTCAACACGCCAGAGAAACGGAGCCAGATCCTTTACCATTTCCACAAAACACGTTCTAATATCTTACTCTTGCAGGAAACCCACTTTCGGTCTGATTCTGTCCCAACCCTGCGTAATAAGCATTACACGAGGTGGTTCCACAGTACCAATCCCAGGGCCAAATCGAAGGGAGTATCCGTAGCGTTTCATAAGTCTTTTACTCCAGAGGTTCTAGACACCCTTATTGATGTTAATGGTCGCTTCATTTTTCTCAAGCTGAAATTTAACAATTTTCTCTTTACAGTGGCCAACATTTATGTACCTAATACAGGTCAGGCTCGGTTCCTCTCATCGGTTCTCACCAGACTGTCTTCCTTCGGGGGACCCTGCTACATCATTGGTGGAGATCTTAATATTGTCATGTCCCCGTCTGCCGACACGTCCTCGGGTAAGTCCTCCATACCGCACTCTACACTGACGCGCATCAAAACTCTCCTTCATTCCTCCCTTCTGGTGGATGTTTGGCGTGTCCAGCATCCCACGGAAAGGGACTATAGCCACTACTCAGCGGCACATAACTCATATAGCAGGCTAGACCACTTTCTAATCTCTCAATCTTTGTTAGATACTCCCACTCAGGCTTCCATGGGTCAGCTACTCTGGTCCGACCACGCACCCGTCTACTTGACCCTTGCACGTCCCCCAACATCTTGGAGGGGTTCACACTGGAGGTTGAATGATAATTTGTTGCGAGACCCCGAGTGTGTTGCAGATGTCTCTACCACCATCCTACACTTTGTCTCTGATCATCTATCTGATACCACCTCGCCTCCTACTCAGTGGGAGGCTCTGAAATGTGTCATTAGGGGGGTTCTCATTAAACATGGCTCTCGTCTCAAAAAGATGCGATCGAGTGACATACGCCGTCTCCTTTCCACTATAGCAGAGCTTGAACCCCAGCATAAACGAGATCTGGACCCTTCGGTCTTTGTTCGACTTTCGAATGCCCGCCGAGACCTTCTCCAGCTTCTCGACTCACATTCGCTGATAGCTCGGGATAGGGCACGCAATTTTCACTACTCATTGGCCAATAAATGCGGTAAACAGCTAGCACGGGTCCTACACCCTAGATCTCCACGTTGCACCATTCCCTATATTTCCCGCCCTGATCACACCAAATCGTTTAATACGACGGGTATTTCATCCGCCTTTCGGGAATACTATTCTAGACTCTATAATCTCACGCCCACCGTCTCGACCGAGCGCTCTGCACCTCCTGGTGGCGATATGTGGGATTATATCGTTGAGACGGCTCTCCCTACCATTTCCGCCTCTGATGTGGCTGACCTGGATAATCCCTTAAGCTCGTTTGAGTTTCTCAGCGCCATCAAGGGCTTGAAAGTAGGCAAGTGCCCCGGCCCAGACGGCTACACCCCTCGCTTCTACAAAACATTTGCTTCCCTGTTGGCACCTCTGATGGCTAAGGCGTTCAATGCCATGGATGATTCCCTCCCTCCACCCAAGGCTCTGTTGGCTGCCAACATCTCCGTTATACCCAAGCCAGGCAAAGACCCCTCTCAATGCAGTAGCTACCGGCCTATTTCCCTGCTCAATGTCGACCTAAAATTGTTTGCTAAGGTGCTGGCTAACCGTCTGTCCCCTCTACTCCCTGGTGTGATACACAACGACCAAGTGGGCTTTGTACCGGGCCGAGAAGCCAGGGACAATACCACCAAGACGATTCACTTAATTTCCCTTATCCAACGCAGGGGTCTGAAGGCTTGCCTCCTTTCCTTTGATGCTGAAAAAGCATTTGATCGCGTAAACTGGAGATTCCTTCGGCTTTCGCTGGAACAATTAGGACTGGGTGCGCCCTTCATCTCCAAAGTGATGTCTCTTTATTCTCATCCTTCGGCCTCGGTAATGGTCAATGGCTCCACCTCGGACTCCTTTGCCATCTCCAACGGCACTCGGCAGGGCTGTCCCCTGTCCCCCCTCCTATTCGTTATTGTCATAGAACATCTGGCCTGTGCCATCAGACAAAACTCTTCCATACATGGGATCCAAACGCCTTCCTCGCATCACAAACTATCTCTCTACGCGGACGACCTCCTGGTGTATATTCAGGACCCCTTCTTCTCCCTACCTTCCCTTTTCGTTGAATTCCGTCGCTTTAGCTCGTTCAGCAACTTTAAACTTAACGTTTCAAAGACTGAGGCCCTCAACGTATCCCTCCCCCCCTGCCACTATGACTATGCTTAAAGCCAACTTTTCTTTCCAGTGGCAGGCACAAGGGATTTCATATCTTGGGGTCACCATTCCATCCAATCTCGCCAACCTTTTTTCCCTCAATTATGTTCCGTTACTCTCCCGCCTCCGGAAGGATTTGGAGGAATGGGGAGGGTCTTCTCTACCGTGGTTCGGACGGATCAACACCCTGAAAATGGACACCCTCCCCAAGCTTCTATACCTTCTTCAAACAATCCCCATTATAGTCCCCAAATCCTTTTTTGTCTCCCTACGTTCCCTAGCCATTAGATTCTTGTGGAGCCGAGGGCCATCCAGGGTGAAATATAACCTGCTCACACGTCCTAAATTGCGAGGTGGGGTTGGTCTCCCCGATTTTGAATTGTATTACAAGGCCACCCATATGGCGAGAGTCCTAGAGTGGTTCCCGCGTCCATTTTTGAAGGCCTCTGTTGCCATAGAGCAGGACCTGGCACACGTGGACCTTAGAGCTCTGCTGTGGGGATATAAGTCAGAGTTTATGCGCATGCCCCCTCCCTCCCCACTAACTCTGGCATCTCTCAGGATCTGGTATAACAGGGGGTTGCGCTCCCTACTGTCCTCTGATCCTTCTCCATTGACCTCTATGTTTGATAATCCTTCCTTTCCTCAGGGTCTCGGGGCCCAGTCTTTAGGTCCCTTCAAACGGGCTGCGTGGCCACAGGCGCACTCCTTTGTACACCCGCAGCGGGGGTCGTCTGTGATACCGGCGGGATCACACGATTGGCTAACTGCCATCCACCTCTCTACATTCACTAGGCACCTACACTCCTCCTCCCAGATACACCGCCCCTACACTGAATTTGAACGGCTGTGTTCACTCTCAGAGACACCTAGACACCTTTTGTCAGTCATATATAGTCTCCTTCAGGCACTCACACATACCGAGCTACCCTCTTACACCAGGGCGTGGTCGGCAGATTTGGGTGAGGATGTCACAGATCGTGAATGGCAGACTTCATTCCATTTCACTCATAAGTCCACAATTTCCTGTTACTCTCAAGAAAAAAACTACAAGATTCTCTCAAGATGGTACAGGGTCCCCTCTACGCTACACAAAATATTTCCGTCCACTCCAGCGTCCTGTTGGCGGTGCTCTTCAGCTGCTGGGACCTATATGCATGTCTGGTGGGAATGTGAGAGGATCCGCCCCTTCTGGACCCAGGTATTTGATTGTTATAATAAGACTTATTGTGAATCGCTGGTCCCCTCCTCTAAGATTGCCCTCCTTTCTGTACTTCCTGGCTCGATAACATCGCAGAAGCGGAGTCTCCTCCGCTTCTTTATGTCCTCAGCGAGGCAACTTATACCTTCCTACTGGAAGTCGACCTCTACTCCCCCACTATCTCACTGGGTTTCGATCATGAATGATACTATGAGAATGGAGGAAATGCTGGCTCTTGACAATGATACCTATGATAAGTACAGACAGTTGTGGCTCATCTGGCTCGATTTCTCTTCCTCTGATACCCTGATTAGCATGTTGTCCCCTTCGACGTGATCGTCACCACCACATTTCCTTCTGCTCTACGACCTGTTAGACTCGTGCTCCTGGGTCTCTCCCCCCACGCCTACTCTATTTTACCTTTTCCCACTTGTCTTGTCAGCGGCCCACGCCCCCCCTTTTCCCACGTTCCCCCTCTCCTCCACCCTGACCTGTCTCCTCTTCTCTCCCCTCCATCCTTCCCCCTCTTCTCATCTCCCTGTTTTCACCCCCTGTCCCCTCATCTTCTCGATGTCTTTCTTTCTAATTTCACTTTGTCTTCAGCTCTGTCCGTCCTTACCTTTCGTTCTCTTCTGGTTTTTCTTTTATTGTGTTATTAGTTCTATATTACTGGTTACTGTTACAGTTCTACCAAGAGGAAGAGCCCCTAACGTTTGCACATGCTTTTAGTTTGCAGTTCCGGTTGTGAAGGCTCATTTTGATATGTGTTGTGGGGGAGAGTTCTGCTTTGGGCGATAGCCGTCAGGCTGACTCCCCCCCGATTATACTTCTAGATATGTGTAGACTGTAACGCCTCTTGTTAACCGTCTTTTTTTTTAATGTTTTGTATTGTATTATCTAAATACCAATAAATATATTTTCAACTCTAATTTACTAAGCTCTGGAACAACTTTAAAATTGCACTACTTGTCTACTTGCCTTAACCGATTTCCGACCGCTGCATGACTATTTACTTTGGCAGAATGGCAAGGCTGCGCATATGGATGTACCCGTACTTACCCTTTAAGACATGGCATTGCGTGCTATAGCTCAATGAGTGTGACCACAGGTCCCATGGACTCAATGTCTGCCGAGTGCACGCAATCGTGTCACGGAACGGCAGAACAGGGGGATGCCGGTGTAAGCCAGGCATTTCCCTGTTCTGTCTTGTGACAAGACAGTGATCTACTGCTCCCTGTCATCATGTGCAGTTATCAGAGTCATGTCACATGTAGCTCACCCCCCACAGTTAGAATCACTCCCTAGGACACACTTAACCCATTCCTCGCCCCCTAGTGGTTAACCCCTTCACTGCCAGTGTAATTACATTTTTAAAGCACTGGTGGCTGTATAAATGACAATGTCCCAAAATAGCATCAAAGGTGTCCGATATGTCCGCCATAATGTCACAGTCACAATAAAAATCGCAGATCGACACCATTACTAGTAAAAAAAATGTTTAAAATTCTATAAATATATTCCCTATTTTGTAGACACTATGGGCTAGATTCACGTACATTGGCGCATATTTTGACCGGAGTAGCGCACCTCCTTTATATTAGACCGGCGCAATGTAGAGGCGCAATTACCGTATCCTCGTAGTATTTCTGCAGAAATTTGCACCGGTGCAACGTAATTTCCAAGGCGGAGTAATTCAAATTGGGAATGACGTGGGCGTGTTCCATTGAAATGAGCCGTGACCCCATGCAAATGAAGGGCCGGATTGCACATGCGCACATGAAGCAGACCATGGTCAGCACCTCTCTGCGCATGCTCACAACTCGGGAATGGCGCAATCAGTGAAATTGGAACTAGGTCTGGTCAACTTAGTGAGCTACGCAGAGAGCTTAAATAGACAGAGACAAATGTCCTTCCTTTGCAAAAGTACATCCCTTTGTATCCCTTCCTATACAGCAAGGTGCTTTTGTTCTGTTGTGTGTTCGCGTTTGTCGGTTTGTGACTTGTGTTTGATATATTTCTTGACTGTTTAGTGTTTTTAAAAGTGGTTTTCTGAGTGTTGTTTGGTGACTGTTTTTGATACTTTTTTGCTGTTTGATTTTTGCTGTCTGATTTTTGCTGTCTGATTTTTGCTGTTTGATTTTTGGTGACTGATTTTTGATGATTGTTTTGGTTCCAGTTTGTGAGAACATGAGTGAAAGGAAACGAAAGCTACATTTTTCTTTAAGGGAGAAGGCAATTCTTGCCAGGGCCATTACACAATATGGCCGTTTCCTGCACGGCCCGGAGAGTGCCAACACCACCGCGGCCAGGAAGGCACAGATATTGCAGGAAATTACCGACGAGGTCAGCACCTTGGGGGGGGACCCGGACACGCCAGGGGATCGCCAAGAAGATTAATGACCTCCGGCGTGTGGTCCGTGGGAAGCTGGGCAAGATTGCCGCCCATGCCAGGGGCACTGGAGGGGGCCCACCATGCCCTGTTAGGCTGACTGAGGAGGAGCGTGCGGTGGCCCAGACCTTCAACAGGCAGTAAGTGGAGGGGCTGCCTGGCTTTGAGTCCAGTCAGGAGGCCGTGAGGACAGGTACGTTTTTTTTTCTTTCTATCTGGTGTGTAGCATGTGTGTGGGGGAGACGGGAATATGTGGCAAGTGTGTGGATCCTCCAACCTGTGAATGTTTTGTGTCATCCACAGATGTGCAGAGGGTGCTGGGCCATCTGGCCTGACCGCACCATCCCCGGGACAACAGCCTGAGGAAGACCCCCAGACAAGGCCGGAGTCCTCGGAGGAGGTTGAGGAGGAGGAGTTTGAGTTGGAGGAGGAGGGCTTGTCAGGGAATGGCTTGTTTGTTTTGGAGGAGTCTTCCCCTTTGGCTGGCAGCAGCCAAGCCTCCATCAGGGGTAGCCCCTCCCACTCCTCCCCCAACAGGGCTCGCCTCCCAAGGGACTCCCCTTCTCCCCGGCCACAAGCCTCATCTGGAGGCAGGAAGGCAACCCACAAAACTAGGGGGGTGGCCGAGTTTCTGCCCGCCAACCTGAGAAGGGAGCAGGCCCTTCAGACCCGCCATCTGGGACAGGTCAGCCAGACTTTGGCGGATGGAGGAGAGTCCTCCATAAAGGATACACTTGGGGACATGGCCTGCAACTCCCTGGCCCTGATCAATTGCCTAAATGAACAGCAGGCTACCACAGCAGGCGTTGGTCAGGATGTGCGGCCCTCGGTCAGGATGTGAAGGCCTTCACCCAGGCTATCCAGGCCAATACGGCAACGCTCAATGATGGGCTGACTCGCATTGCCGTGGCCTTGGAGGGCAGGCCGACAGGTGGGATGCTCCTCCTTCCCCGGATTACCGCCCCCATGAGTTGGCCCTAAGGTGCCGGGGCCGTGGCCGTCACGCCAGCGGCGTTAGTTGTTTTTCAGATTTTTTTTTTGCTGGTCATTTTGTTGTTGTGAATAATTTATGATTGTGGGGGTGACATTCCTGCCGGAAAAGGGGTGTCACCCTCATTTGTGGTGGAGAAGGGTTCCCGGACCAGGGAGAAGTGATCCCCAGGTCCGTGTGAATGGTGTACAGTGACATAATTGGAGCCGTGGCGTGGCGTTGCTGCTAACAAGTCCTGCATGGTGGGCTTGTGCTAATCCAATTAGATGAGGATGTGGTGTGTGTGATCTAGGGACCACAGTGGTGTGCATGCATGCATTCTCATTGTGCCATGATTAATGTGTGTGTTTAACGTGCAAAGATGCCTAATGTGAGCTGTCTCCTGGCTGCTCTTCCCTCAAAAGACAGGGTAGCCTCGGTTATGGGGGGGGGATTGTCTGGTTCGGGGGTCAGGTCATCACGTATGTCAATCTTCAGGCCCTTTCTCACTGCGAAGTTGTGCAGCATGCAACATGCACCGATGATCTGACATACAAAGTTGGGGGAATACAACAGGGTACCCCCAGACTTATCCAGGCATCGGAAACGTGACTTCAGGAGGCCAAAGGTGCGCTCCACGACTGCACCGGTTTTGGCGTGTGCTTCATTGTATCTTTCCCCTCCTGGGGTTTGGGGGTTCCGGATAGGAGTCATGAGATGGGGTCCCAGTGCATATGCAGAGTCACCTGGAAGTGAAAAGACAGGAGGATGTTAGTAGTGCATGTGCCCCTTGTGATGTGTGCATCATGGGGGGGGGCAGTCATGCCTGCCACCCATGTCACTCACCAACCAGCCAGCTGTCCCCATACACACTCTGTTCGAATTCCATTGGGATGGGGCTCTGATTGTATATGTAGCTGTCATGGCTGGATCCGGGGTGTTTGGCACGGACGTGCCATATGAGGCATTTGGCATCGACTATCACCTGTACGTTGATGGAATGCCAATGCTTGCGATTGCGGTATATGTGCTCTGTTTCACGGGGGGGCTGGAGTGCCACATGTGTGCAATCAATGGCCCCCACGGTGCGTGGGAATCTGTCAATTCTGTAGAAATCTGTCATTGCCTTCTGCCGCAGGTCCTCCTGGGTGGGTTTGATAATTTGGTTGGCCATGCATCTGAGAATTGCAGGGATAACCTGGTGCACACATCTGCTCATGGAGGATTGTGACATCCCAGCCACCACTCCACTTGTTCTTTGAAAAGAGCCAGTGGCAAGGAAATGTGGTGTTGCCAGGACCTTAACCAGTGGCTGCACTGCATGTGAGCGGTGTGTTGGGCTGGTGATGTCCTCCTGCAGGGTTGTGGTTAATTCCAGGATGGCAGCAGGGGTGAATCTGAAGATGCGAGACACCTCATAATCACTCATGCCAAAGATGTCTATGCCTGTGCGGTATATCCTCTCCTGTGCCCTCCTCCGTGCCCTCCTCCTTCTGCGCTCATCTAAAGTCAGTAGTATAGCTATGAGCGAGGATGCCCCTGGCATGTTGGCATACAGATTGTTGTCCTGCAAGTGTGGCTGCTCAGCTCGTCCCTAACAGTGTTGCTTTAGCTGACATGTAGACGGATTGTCTAATTTTAAGCAAGCTTTTATATTGCCTAATTTTAGACAGGACGTGCAGCTGATGCGCACAGCGCGTAGCCTGCGATGCACAAACTTACTTTTGTGGATCGCCGTAACTCCCTCATTTGCATATTTGCCTAGCAAATCAATGGTGTGTCTAGCGCATTATTCGCGCGCACGCTGCGCCGGTCTATCGAAATTACGCCATTCGTAAAAAACTAGATTTCTGGCGCATATCGTTTTGTGGATACGGCGCATAGATACGAAGGCGCATATTTCCAATTGCGCTGGCGCAGCTCCTGATACTCCAGCGTAAGTGCTTTGTGAATCTGGCCCTCTAACTTTTGAGCAAACCAATTAATATATGCTTATTACGATTTTTTGGAAGAATACATATTGGCCTAAACTGAGGAAAAAAATCATTTTTTTATATATATATGTGGGTAATATTTATTATAGCAAAAAGTAACAAATATTGTCTTTTTTCAAAATTGTCGCTCTTTTTTTGTTAATATAAACTGCAGAGGTGATCAAATACACCAAAAGAAAGCTCTATTTGTGGGAAAAAAAATTTGTTTGGGTGCAAAGTCACACGGCCGCAAAATTGTCAGTTAAATCGGCGCAGTGCCGAATCACAAAAAATGGCAGTCATTAGCCAGTCAAATCCTCCGGGGCTGAAGTTGTTAAAGTAGAACTATAAAATATATGCAAATATGTCAGTGCTCAGAATATAGGAATCAAAGAATCAAAACTAAATTAATAACAAAGATACATATAAAAAACTGAGAATTAGGGTAAACTAGTCCATAGATTTGGTGGAAGTGTCCATGGAAAAGGCAGTCTTTATGAGTGATGTTGTTTAACATCTAAGGCCGCGTAAAACAGGATCGGTCAAAACCGATGAAAAAGTCAGTTATCCTTCGGTCAAAACACGATCGTTTTTTTAACCGATGGTGTGTAGGCACATCAGATCATCAGTCAGCTTCATCGGTTAACCTTCGGACCAGTTTCATCGGATGGACTGATCGTGTGTACGCGGCCTAAGAGGTGACAAATATGTGCATAAGAGTGCAGCTATTTAATACGTACAGCAACATGTAATCTCACACTTACATCTGAGTAAGGGATGACAAGCGCCAGGAAGATGAAAAGGGGAGACTCCTGAGTCTATCACACAGCGAGTCCCGTGTCCAATACAGCGGGAGCCACAGGGTAAAGTGACCGCGATCTCCGGTGGAAGAAGCCAAAAGTTGGTCTCAGTGTAGAGGAGAGAATGACGGAGCTTCGTGCTGCAAGGACGCCGGATGGCAAGTGACGTCAACAGGGTGTAGGGAAGAAACAGAACACATTTCAGAGCATGTGCTAAGCTCACAGTGGGCATGTAGCTCCTTTGTCAAGTGTCACAGCTCTCACCCCTGCAGCTAGCCCCCTCTCCTTTACAACACTCACCTCTGCAGCCAACCCCCTCTCATTTACAGCTCTCACCTCTGCAGCCAACCCCCTCTCCTTCACAGCTCTCACCTCTGCAGCCAACCCCCTCTCCTGCATAGCTTTCACCTCTGCAGCCAGCCAATTCTCCTTCACTGCTCTTATCTCTGAAGCCACCCCCCCTTCACAGCTCTCACCACTGCAGCCAACACCCTCTCCTTCACAGCTCTCACTTCTGCAGCCAGCCCCCTTTCCTTTACAGCTCTCACCTGTGCAGCCCGCTCACTCTCCTTCACAGCTCTCACCTCTGCAGCCAGCCCCATCTCCTGAACAGCTCTGACCTCTGCAGCCAGCCCTCTATCATGTAAAATAGGCTGTAGACTGTGTGCACACCATATATCCTGTGCTAATAAGCACACATGTTGTCTAATAATACAATACATCTTAGCTAGCACTCTATTTCCCGTATATCCTCAAGTAAACAGACATCGCCACAGCTTATGTTCTCAGCAACATGCTCTTCTGGGCCTCTCCCCAGCACACCCTTGGCTTTTTTTTTTCCAAACATCACAAAAGCAATGACAAACCGGAAGTGATGGCTCACTAAAACTAGCTAAAACAACCAATGAATAATGTCTAAAGGAGTCTTATGAGTGTGTCTGGGCAGGGACAGTGTGTATGTATGTTTTTCCTGTCCCCTGTACCTGGAAGCTAGACAAAGGAAGCCGCATGGCTTTCAAGCAATGACATTCTTCCTGACCATGACAATTCAAAGGCTCCCATATTAACACTGATATGATTCCTTATTCTGCATTGTTCCAGAGAAAAACGCATACCCGAAATATACTGCCGTTCCTGTGGATGGGAGGTTATCTGCAGTTGCACGCTACGAGTCCTGACATGTGCTGATCAGACACACAGCAGAGACAAGAGCGCACATCCCCTCCATAACCAATAATGTCCTTGCAGAGTGAACATCCCCTCCAGACGAACGTCTGTGCATCACACAGGGGCCCCACGCTGCAAACACCTCTCCCCATCCGCAGGAAGTTTTCCACTACCAGACGGGACTCAACCAGCGTCAGTTTGCCCCAGTCAGATCTTTAGAGCGGGCTGTGGGAGTACTAACACTAGGCGACACTATGATAATACATATTAAAATACATCTTGTTAAGTGATGTCTTCTCAATAAAGACCAACCTTGTTTGTTAAAAATACACCTTCATAAAATTTCCACAACACGCCTCTCCTTCACAGCTCTCCCCTCTCTAGCCAGCCCACTCTCCTCTTTACCTTTTGAGCATTTGGCTTTTACTATTAGGGATGGCAGGTGAGCAGGCAGACTTGAAGCAACATGTAAATTAAAGAAAAAATATGTGGGTAGTCACAATGTTGGGAATGAGTAAGCCACTTGCACAAGATTCCTATGAATAGGCTGCAGGCAGTGACATGCATGGCTGCAGCTGCAGGGGTACAGGTGTGGCTGCAGCTGCCTCAGTCAACCTGATAATGGAATTGGGATGCACAGGAGTTATTTGGAATCAGAATATTTCATGTTGTTATATCTATGATAAAAACCACACACTATGCTCAGTTTATTCTTTTGCCATTAACTACCAATTAGACATTTCTGAATGTGATGAAATAACAGTAATTGCCTTGTTTGAATCTGCTGGCATACGAAGAGCTTGATAGCATATGTGGCATAAGTTATTTAGTATAACGTTGGCAAATGTTTTTTTATGGCATGTGGGTTAGGAACATGTATAGAAATGGATTGAAGAACACAGGAGGTTTTAATTTCACACCATGGAACAATTTAACATCTTGCTGACATTCACCTTACAGTACTTGCAAATCATTGAATCAAATAAGCTGTAAATGAATAGGTTTCCAAGACATAAGTACATTTTTTACCGGCTTGATATTATTATCACCCATGTGATTTAGCACTTATGTCTTTGGAAAACTGATAAATAAACACAATAAATTGATAGACAACTGATAAATAACCACAATAGTGTAGTGGCAAATGGGCATAATTTCCATTCCTAAGTGAGAATAGAGCCTAGTTTTGAAGACAATATCTGGTATTGTTATACCTACAAAGGCTATTGCCCCCTTTCTCCAGAATTGGTCCTTAAAAAATTAAATGTTGTAGCAATGATAGAGTACCACACTAATGCCCCGTACACACGATCACTTTTTGTGATGGAAAAAAATGTCATTTTTTAAAATGTCATTTAAAATGATGGTGTGTGGGCAAAATGTCATTTTATGTCTTCTAAAAAATTACCAAAAAAAAATTCGAACATGCTCGAATTTTTTTATGTCATTTTTCAAAATGTCATTTTTTGTGTCATAAAAAATGATCGTGTGTGGGCAAAACTACGTAAAAAATGACGTTTTAAACCCGCACATGCCCAGAAGCAAGTTAGGAGATGGGAGGTAAAACTACTATTCATAATGGAGTAAGCACATTCATCACGCTGTAACAGACAAAAAAGCAGGAATCGTCTTTTACTAACAAGTAATCAGCTAAAAGCAACCTCAAGGCAAATAGAACTTCCCCTTTAGAGTGCCGTCATTTTGTTCATCATTTTCCAAAAATGATGGTGTGTACGCAACGTCATTTTTGAAAATGAAGTTTGAAAAATTTAGGTTTTTTTCATGATGAAAAATTACATTTTTTTTCATCACAAAAAGTGATCGTGTGTACGAGGCATAAAACTCAACATATAACACCAAGTTTTTATTAAAACCAATCAGTAAAGTATAATAAAAAAATCCAACTAGTATCATCTTATATTAACAGGATAATCATTTTATTATGTTTTTCTTTTAATATTTTTTTTTTTTGCTCTGTAACTATATTGACTTTTTGTTCAAATGTTTTAATGTAACTGTATTATCGTGTGATACATGCATGGTCACATGGTCTCTGAGAAGGGACAAATTTAGAGAGCAGTAGTCAGAGAACACAGCCCAATTTTCTGGATTGAATGCATAGCAATTAGCTACAAAGATTGGGAAATAGATGTAAAACTTGTAGCGATAACTAGGATTTTTCCATGAATCTAATCACTGCTAAATACTGTACAAGGGACATATCTGCCAAAGCTGAAACTCATGAGAGCAATGGTTTAAGGATGTTGAAAATTCCAAAGTTGACATATTTTTAAACACCCTACGAACCCTGCCACTGTACATTCTACCCCACTACTTCAAATATTGACCAGTTAAAAAACTGTTTGTCCTTTATTCATCACTAAAAGCTCACCAGCTTATGTTAAGGGAATAACCAGCGAAAAGGTATGGAAGCAGTAGCACAGCTCACAATGTTGAAATACATTACTAGAGGATGAATTGCAATTTAGCCTCTTTTTGCTAAATAAACAGAGATATATTTTAAAGCTGGGTGTAATAAGGCTAAGGAAGTGGTGAAAAAATGGTGGGGGGGGGGGGGGCAGGTAACCTTGATACGCTGGGGCAGATTCACAAAGACGTAATATTCCGCTGCGTAATCGAAATACGGTACGCTGCCGTATTTCACCAGTCTCTACACCGAATTCAGGTAGTTTTTTTGCGCGTACGCTATTGTGTCGTATTTTTTTTCCGCCGCGCAATCGAAATACGTGATTAGGGGGCGTGAAGCATTTAAATTAAGCGCGTCCCCGCGACGATCGAACTGCGCATGCTCTGTTCAGGAATTTCCCGCCGTGCATTGCGCGAAATCACGTCGTGACGTCATTCGTTGTTTGAGTAGCGGCGTTTACGAACATTCCTATTCCCGGACGACTTACGTTAAAAATAATAAAAGACATCGGAAAACGTTGAAATTCGACGCGGGAACGACGGCCATACTTAACATGGGCTGTCTAATATTAGAGCAGCAAAAAGCTGGTATAGTGAAACGGAAAAAAAAGATGACTAAAGGTGCCGTAAGAGATTGCGTTGAAAGTGCGAAATTTTGTGGATTGCAGGCAAAAGCTCATTAGCATACCCTGACGGCGAAAAACAACAGGAAGTCCGCCCAGTGGCCGCAATTTTCTTGCAGCGTAGATCTGAAGGCGTACTAACACGTAATACAGTCGAAATGAAGCCCGCAGGTGTCTTTTCATGGTTTGAGGATTTCGACTAGCGTAAAAACGCCCGTAAGTCGAAATTACTCCAGTCTAACAACATTTACACAGGCGTAATCGCTTTGTGAATCTAGGCCGCTGTGTCTTCAGGCACAGGTCTACTGTGCATAGAGATACATTAATGTTAATTTTTAGTGAAGGTTGCAGAAATAAACAAAAAGTACATAAGAAATAGGTAGCAACAAATAAGTTAAATGAAAAAAACAAATAAAGATTTTAACTGTTTAGTTACGGTCATATTTGTAAATGGATGTATAAAAATGTAATTGGCAATTCATGAACATCTGTTGCTTAATGATTATAATTCATTCCTGCCAAATTTCACACCAGTAGGCAGTCCTTATTTCCATTATGATGCCTGCCATTCCTGTCTCCAGCAGCGGTCAATTATTATTATGAACAAAGAACAAAATTAATATTAGACCACTAAGGGTGTGTTATTGGTCCCAGTGGCTGAAGGAAAAAGGGTTGTAAAGGCAAGCGCAGGCATTTTTAGTTCCTGAACAGTCTGCAAGAATATAAGTCCCTATGCTGTTTCCCAAAGGTGTTCAGGTACAATAATCATAGCGTCATGGGATTCATTTTTGTTTATTGCAATAAGCCCAGATAAGGGGCTGGGAGACTGTCTCTTCTATGTTTTACTAAGCCGGGGGAACAGATGTACCAGCAGGAGTTGGCATTATTGCATTTTATGAAGCATATTGTGCGATAATGCAAAAAACTCCATAGCACTGTTAACTACTATAGGATGATTTCCAGAATAAAATACATTTTAGAGGGAGACAGATTTATAAACAGATGCTCCTTATAGTATTTCTCTGAGGAAAAATCCACATGTACATTTGTGATTCGCTTGCAACAGACACATTTGTTTACATATGATAGCCTTTATTATCACACTTAAATGTTACTTATTACCGGTATATTATAAGAAAAGTATCTGATGCTAATTATTGAAGTTATTTTTATAAATGATATAAACTACACATTTTAAAATTCTATGTAGATCTTTTGCCTACATTGATACATGTAGATACTTGCAACTGCATTGATCCTCTGTATTTACCTATCAAAATGGAATGTAGTGGAAACATACAGTTCAGTCATAGTTATGTTCCCTATTGACCAGGGTAATTATTTTTCAAATGTCAAGCATTGTGTTCCTTTGAAAATTAAGAGTTTCATCAGTCAACAAAGGTTCTGTAATTTTCAAAGTTGTAGACAATAATTGATAAGTTGTGTGATATTTTTTAACTTCAATTTGAGATACTTCCAGCTCAAAAGCAAATCCTTGCTTGCTAGTGTAAAAGACAACGTTATAAAAAATAAACGATCTGATTCAACATGGACTGTGTATTCAGACAATTCTGGGAGCATATTAAAGGTGTTACTACAGAAACCGAAAGTCCATCAACACTGTATCACAAAACTGAAAAACCAATGATGATCTACAGTTAGCTGGGAGATTATTTTTAATTGGCTACCACATATCACTGCATTAGCGCCATATTGAATAAAAGTATGTGACAGAACGTTGCACTCATCTAATGCTTTTTATAATGGTTAAAAAGAATGGTCTTCTTGTTTTACATCTTCTTAGGCCGCGTACACACGATCGGTCCATCCGATGAGAATGGTCCGACAGACCGTTTTCATTGGGTCACCGCTGAAGTGGCCTGATGGTCTGATGTGCGTACACACCATCAGTTCAAAAACCGATCGTGTCAGAACGCGGTGACGTAAAACACAACGAGTTTAAAGCAAGTTTTAAAACTTTGGTCCGAAGGAGAACAGACCGATGGGTCATACACATGGTTGGTTTGGACCGATGAAACTGGACTTCAGTCCATTCTCATCCGTTTGAACCGATCGTGTGTATGCGGCCTTAGAGTAGGATATAAAATATAAACCTAACTATTTTAAGTTAAAATATGTTCAGTGCTGATTACTAAGCAAAAATGTTTTAAATATGAACATTGGACACAAAGAGCAACTGAAATCTGGAAGGTGTGTCCCAAAATACAAGCAGAGGACAAAGAACTAGTCACCAGAATTGCCTGTGGTCTCCATGCAGGTGATCTTTTTCCAACAACTGAGTTGACTGAACATGACTCATTCTACATTCTGTTGCTGTGTGGAGGTGACCATCTTTGTACAGGCAGGGTTTTTCTTCATAAAGTCATAGAGCGTTCAACAAGAGGACAGTCAGCAACACAATAGTGACATCACCAAATCTTACTTTAATACCGTGAGACTAGCAGTCAGAGGCAACAGGAACTCAATCTTACACTGCAAATATACAACTATGGATCTGTATACACATGAGTGCCTAGGCACAGTCATGTACCAACATATACACTACTATATTCCAGAAGGAATTTAAGATAAAGGGTGTATTTTTAAGGGTGTTCTTTGTGCTATGCACTTGTTACGGTCACCACCGTTTACAATATCCATTCCATCGCCCCAACCACGACAGCTTAGCTGACACTCTGACAATGCCTGTAGACACGATCCATTCCCCAGAATTAAGACGAGACAAGCTCCGTTCTCTCTGGTTTCAAATGAATGAACATTTTAATGGTCAACTCAGCTGGTTCTTATACAGTTAGAAACATGTCAGGCCGTGTACACACGATCGGACATGTCCGATGAAACATGTCCGACGGACCGTTTTCATTGGACCAGCCTGAAGTGGTCTGTTGGTCTGATGTGCGTACACACCATCAGACCAAAATCCCCTCGGACCAGAACGCGGTGACGTAGAACACAACAACGTGATGAAAAAATTAAGTTCAATGCTTCCAAGCATGCGTCGACTTGATTCTGAGCATGCGCAGGATTTTGGTCCGATGATTTTGTGTACTAACCATCGAACATGTCCGACGGACAGGTTTCCAGCGGACAGGTTTTTAAGCATTTTTGGAAACCTTTGTCCGCTGGAAAACGGTCCGATAGGCCGTACAAGCGATCGAACATGTCCACTGAAACTGGTCTGCGGACCAGTTTCAGTGGACATGTTCGATTGTGTGTACGTGGTCTCACAGTTATCAAAGGAACAAAGAAACTCTCCACCCCACTCATCACACAATGGGGCTTCAATCACATTCTTTTAGATAATGACATTCAGAGGAGGTAATTATCCCACAGATGTCCCGTCTCTGACAACAACTATTCACCTGCAGAATACACATTCCTGTGTCAGACGTTCGGGCCCCGAATTACAGGAGTTAATTACTACAGCTGACAAGACACATTTATTATCAATAGAATT
The DNA here is from genome assembly GCA_029574335.1 of Rana kukunoris. NCBI lineage: Eukaryota > Metazoa > Chordata > Amphibia > Anura > Ranidae > Rana > Rana kukunoris. The sequence continues at coordinate 464,580,123 of CM056049.1, forward strand.
CACACAAAACAGCATCACACAATTAGCTCCCCTCAATCCACATCTTAGACAGACTTCTGTCTCCGACAAAAAGGTATTCACACCTGATCATCAATGGGCTTTAACCACTTAAGACCCGGACCAATACGCTGGTAAATGACCCAAGGTGTTTTTGCGATTCGGCACTGCGTCGCTTTAACAGACAATTGCGCGGTCGTGCGACGTGGCTCCCAAACAAAATTTGCGTCCTTTTCTTCCCACAAATAGAGCTTTCTTTTGGTGGTATTTGATCACCTCTGCGATTTTTATTTTTTGCGCTATATACAAAAATAGAGCGACATTTTTGAAAAAAAACCACTATTTTTTACTTTTTGTTAAAAAAAAAATCAAATAAACTAAATTTTAGTCAAACATTTAGGCCAAAATTTATTTAGCCACATGTCTTTAGTAAAAAAAAAAATCGCAATAAAAAAAAATAGCTACCTAGCGGGAACAGCGGCACTAATACAGCGATCAGAAAAATGATCGCTTAGTGACGCTGGCAATAGGGAGTGAAAGGGTTAACTAGGGCGGTGATCAGGGGGTTAAAACTTTATTAGGGGGGGTGGGGGGGCTATCCTGAACCTAACACTAACTGTTTTTTACACTGCCTGTCACACTGACACTAAATGCAGTGATTAAATCACTGCATTCAGTGACACTGTGACAGGGGGGTGGGGGGGGGGGCGATCACAAGGGGTTAATATGCCTATGTGAGTGTGTGTCAGTGTTGCGTTGGTGCACACTTACTTGTGATGTCTTCTCTCATCAGCAGCGCTGGGAAACAGCGCTGCGATGAGAGAATACATCATTTCCTCCTTCCTGTGTAAACACAGGAGGAGGAAGTGACAGGCTGGGAGCGCGCTCCCATTGGCTGGGAGCGATCGCGGGGGGGGGCGGATATCACGGACATCCGCCCGCAGATCCCGGATCGCTCCCAGAGGTAGGGGGACCCCTGCACGCCGCGGAGGGGGTCCCGATGGGACCCCCGAACCGCACTCAGGCGGGGACGTAAATTTACGCCCTTGTGCCTGTACGTGCCATTCTGTGGCCGTATATGTGCGTGCGGGGGTCCTTAAGTGGTTAAACAGTGTTATCACACAATGAAATGCCTTTTAGGAGCCAGCCTCAATTCAAAACCTCAACAGCCTGTTACACAGAGTAATAAGTCACTGTTGACCGGTAGGCCAAAAACTTGTAATAGAAAAAATAGGGCTAACTTTAGTGTTGTCTTATTACTTAAGTAAAAAAAGTGAATTTGTTCCTAAAAAAATGTGCTTGTAAGACTGCTGCGCAAATACATAAGTGTGGCATAAAGTATTGCAGCGACCACAATTTTATTCTCTAGGGTGTCTGAAAAAAAATATGCAATGTTTGGGGGTTCTAAGTAATTTTCAATCAAAAAAATCCTGATTTTAACTTGTAAACAACAAGTGTCAAAAAGAGGCTTGGTCCTTATGTGGTTAAGGTTGTATTCGTGGACACAGAGGGGCTTCTTAACAACACCAGTCACCATTGGAATTCGGACTGTCATATCTGCATGAATAGAGAACAGAATGAAAGCATTCCGTGTGTCCCTCCAGTTTATTGCAAGCAATGCATTGCACTTCAAGCAGGCTCTCTCACTTCAAGCATGCTTAGAAACTTGTCCGCTGGAAACCTGTCCATCGGACATGTCCGACGGTTAGTACGCCTAACCATCGGACCGAAATCCCGCGCATGCGTCAAATTGATTCGACGCATGCGTGGAAGCATTGAACTTCCTGGTTTGAGGACGTCAGTGTCTTCTACGTCACCGCGTTCTCTGTTCGCGGGGATTTTGGTCTGATGGTGTGTACACACATCAGACCAAAATATCCCAGGAGACATGTCCGATGAAAACGGTCCGCAGACCGATTTCATCGGACAGGTCTCCTCGTGTGTACAGGGCCAAACAATCTTACCACTGCTCCCTATGCAGTCTGGGCAGTTGGGGGGCTTAACAGTGCTATCTTTTCCCTCATAAACCAAAAAACAATATGTATAGCCTGTGGCCCTGGGGAGAAACTGTTTAAAAGTCAGGTGGCCAGAAAATATAATCAGGTACTCATCAATGCAAACAAATTGATTGGGAATAAACAAGGCTGCAAACTATTGGTTAAAGTGGTTTACGAGGGGCTGAATTTTGTGGAGACGATCAGAGTTCATTGTCATTGAAATGCATCAAACGCAAGATTTGCTCTTATCGATTCCTGGTCATGTAAGCAGAGAAAACGGGCATACGGTGATTTGGAGGATTCAGTTATCAGTGAAGTGCAGCATTTATGTCTGATTATTTATACAGACAACTAGGCATAAAAGTGATTGTATCAAGGGGAAACTATGTTCCAAATAACAACCTAGTCAAATCAACCGAATTGGTGCATTCACTTGGCAGCTGAATCCCGTGTGTTGGGTAAGGGAAAAATGGGGATACTTGAGGGACTACTCTAGCGATGGAAGCACTGTTGTATAGGAGTCTGCCATATACAGTATGCACAGGTATATTCACTGGAAACCATGGCTATGAGGCATTGTTAATCATGCAATTGCAGTCCGTAATCAGATTTGTGCACAGATGGTCAACTACTATTGCTGGAGGAATTCGTAAACAGTCCCATGAATTGGCTGATACATTAGAAGCTTATATAGCTGTTTGTGCAGCGAGAAGCTGGTGATAATTTCTGATAAATGGTTGATATGGTCAGAGTGAGTATATTATACTGTGAGCGTTCTGATAGCCGATATAGCTGTCTGTGTTTTACCCATTCAGTTGCTGATAGACATTCTATCTAAGCTTCTGGTCATCCCAATGGATATATGTAAAGGGTTTGTACAGACCTTAATTAGCAGCTGTCACAATGTTATCAGATCATCTGTACATCAAGCTCAGGGTAAGAAATCTGCTCTCTGCCAAAGTATTGTGCATCCTTAAGCAAGGTCCTGAGCTAGGTTAAGACGCTCATAGCATGGAAGATCTTGCTGGGTAGTCAGCGTGGAGGATTGGTTTCTCCTTCACTCGCTCCACTGCGTTCACTGCGTACAGCTGTAGGCAGTAGTAAGCGGCGTCTCCATTCCGCCATCATTATACTGCAGCAGGTTGGCTCTCCTGCACAAACCACCATAGGCGTTCGCTGGTCGTGCACACAGGTAGGGGCTCACGCGCGCGCACCCACCTGTGTGCACGACCAGCGAACGCCTATGGTGGTTTGTGCAGGAGAGCCAACCTGCTGCAGTATAATGATGGTGGCTAGTCAGCAACAGGTTAAAGTCCCATGACCATTTCATGTTTTTACATGTACAATTGGGAATGGAGGTGGGTAACGGTGTATTCTCCAGATCATTATTCTTTGTTCCTATATTAATATACTTTTTACAGTGTTTGGCATAGGTCAACGCATGATGAATGCATAGGTGAAATACATAAATGGAAGTTTTTTTTGTTAATGGAAAATGATTTCTATTTATAAATATTCTGAGAGTTAAACAGCTCTATCACATAGCATAGCCACCCTGATTACCTTTTGTTTCCTGCTACAGCAAAGCAATACACCCCACCTTGATTGTATAGTAAAGGAGTAGCAACAGTATGAAGGATAAAGAGGCCATCTCCTCTAGTTAGCTTATTCTTCGTCAGTACATGTAAATGTAGCAAACCTTAGTGGTTTCTAAAGCTGTTTCTCTCCCTCTGCTGAGTGCTGATGTACAGGGAAGAGGATGTAATTGGAAGAAGCTGACCTCAAGTTAGAGTCATGTGCTTATTTTAGTAGATTTTGGCTGTGGACATGGGTCAGCATATGGGTCAGATATACAACCAGAACATGTGGAGGAAGTAGTTGAGTTGCACCCAAAACCTTCCTCAACTTTCTCCTTCCAGACGCATAGCAGCTAAGGCTCCTCTTCCTTCTCCTCTATTGCTAATCCTGCCATAGCCCTGCAAACTGGCATAAAGGTGTTGGGGAATTATTTCAGTACACCATCAGTGAAAGGCATGATTCCTCTGGTGTTTCTGCTGGTGCACACACTGTGTGCTGTAATAAACAGGCCACTGGAGGCACAGCAGCAGGAACAATCGGAGGAGGAGGAGGAAATAGTGCAGGCTTCCAAAGAGATTTTTTATTCCTCCCAAACCTCCAGAGTTAAATGTGGGTGGTTGAGACTATTGAGGACATTGTTGTCCTTACCAACACTAAGGACTCTAGGTCTTCTGCTTCTACCAATTGCTAGCAAATGAGCTTAGTTATGAGCTTAGTTATGCTGTGTAAGGACCCCAGGATTAGTGTCAAGAAAGAGAAAGACCATTACTGGGTAGTCACTCTTTAGAATCTCTAATTTCATACTGCCAACTCAAAGAAAGCCAAACAATGCTCCAATTAAATTAGTTTCTGTAAAATAACCTCTCTGCAGCATTTCCAGATATTGGCAGGATCCTCTCACATGTCCTTAAATCACTGAAAAGAGAAGCAACAGTGGCAGTGCTTGCCTCAGTAATGTTTTTAAGTTATTTTTCAATCCCCATTGGACAGGCTTGGCTGCAGACAGCAATCACAGGCATCACCTAAAACAAAAGATTGCAGTCAAATGTCAAGGGCTGATGCAGACACTCTTCAAAATGAGCATCTAATGGACTATTGGATGTGCAGGCAGCACCAATGGCAGTAGCTTGCCCAGAATGTGCTGATGGTTCAGGTCATACAGCCAGTGTGTTGGGGCTTTAACAGAACAGAAGTTTTTTTTTTTTTTTTTATATAGCGACACACCTATTAAAACAACCCTGACACAGCTAATTAAAAAAATAAAATAAACTAGTCCTAGATCCACAATAATCACAAAACCCCTGCAGTTTATGCTGCCAACAACCTTTTTCCTTGTAATCTGACTCCCAAAAATGACACCATGTCTGCAGAACTGCCACTATTACCACCTTCTCTTACTTCTGCTGACCTGACATCATTACTAGCTCTTCAAACATCTGCTTGCCTGCAGCCATTATTAACTTCTGTGGCCTCCACTAACCTGCTTCTAGTACCCATTTCTGCCGCCTCTGCCACCTCTGCTGAGCTGCTAGTATTACTATATCCTGCCAATATAAAGGGGTCCAGTGGTGCAGGGTGCTATGTAGAGGGGCTCAGAGCTGTGGGGTGCTGTGTAATATAAGGGGCCCAGTGGTGCAAGCTGCTGTGTAATATAGAGGGGTCCAGTGGTGCAGGGTGCTATGTAAAGGGGTCCAGAGCTGTGGTTTGCTGTGTAATGTAAGGGGCCCAGTGGTGCAAGCTGCTGTGTAATATAAAGGGGCCCAGAGGTGCAGGGTGCTGTGTAATATAAAGGGGTCCAGTGGTGCAGGGTGTTATGTAAAGGGGTCCAGAGCTGTGGGGTGCTGTGTAATGTAAGGGGCCCAGTGGTGCAAGCTGCTGTGTAATATAAAGGGGTCCAGTGGTGCAGGGTGCTATGTACAGGGGCCCAGAGCCCTCGCGAAACTAGTCGAGAACGGGATCTTCTATACCGTGACTTCAACATTCACCTCCCTAGATATCCATATCCTGGGGATTGTTCCTTGGTGATTTGTATGACGTCACATGTTATGTGTACTTTTTAAATTAATGTGTTTGTGTAATTGTGTTTTAGACTTTGTTCTTTTGTCATCTTATTCCATAAATTCTGTACTTCTTTTTGATATTATCATCTCTTTTTGAGCTAACTTTTTCAACTGTGTACCGCAATATTCCTCCCCGCCCCTTTCGCTGTGTTGATTCTCAGGGACCTGTGGGGTTCCTTGAGTCCTTCCTCTATTCCATATATCTAGGACGATGGTACAATTTTGTTTTTCTTATCATTATTTCTTGTAATTTTGAGGCAACTAATTTTTTTTAACCCCCCATAAGACTTCAAAGGGGATTTGATTTACGTTTTCAACTTCCAGACTTCACAGTGTGTTTGACAAATTCACCATGAATGGAACCCAGAAACATTTGTTCATCCCTATGACTAATAAACCACGTGTAAATCAAGCAAGTTACCAGTCTCTTATTAAAACATTTACTGCCCAATGGAAATATGAAATCCTCTTAATCAGCATGAAGAGGACCCATGTCCTGTGTAGCAATATTTTCCATTTTGCTAACATCTTATTCAAGTTTATAATACTGGCTTGTTAGTAATAATATTACAATCAACATTAGACCCTTCAACCTAGCAAACTAATTTTGTTACAGCAGACAAAACTAACACAAAGTTACCAAGATCATTTGAGAAGGTAGACCATTTAAAACTTTCTAGTATAGAAAGTTGGATTGTATGGGGACATTCAGAACCTTCATAATAACCCACAAAGAAATTGGAATAACATGGTGCTGGAGTCATAAGTTCATATCTCACTAAGGTAGTGTTTGCCAAGAGATTACACTTTATTTTGTGTAGGTTTCTTTCCCTACTGTATAATGAGTGAATTAAACCACTTGAAATGAATTTTCAAGAACAGTTTATCACTGTCCATTATATAGCTCAGCCAAATTATGAGCAATTACAGGAGTATGATTGCATTCATTAGGTTGCTTTATTTTTTATATGATTATTGATATATTGTTGTTGTTATTATTATAATTGCCATTGTTTTATTATTAGTCATACATTTATTATAATAAATGCAACTTAACATTATTTTTTATTTTATTTTAAAACACTTAATGCTAAAATACAATGCTTGTGACAAATAATATTGAAATAATAAAGTATTGCGATCCACTTACTACTGCAGCCGAGCATTTGGCAGTAAGATGTGGGCATTGATCTCTTTCACATGGGCAACATGTTGGTAATCAAAACCCATTCAGGTGCAAATCACAAAATTTCAGGCCAAAGCATTTCTTACTGGGAAATAAATTCATGTTGAAATTCTTGTTGGAGTACAGCATATGCATAAAGAGTTATTATCAGAACTATAAATGGAGAGACAGGTCACTTGCCAAGTCACTCATTCCCCAATCAGACATTTGGCAGATGTTAGTGATGCAAAAAGACCGCACTTATTCTAGTACTTTTTTTTTCTCTGGTTTAATGATTTAAGATGTTGAGCAATTTTTTATTCAAATTATTCACTGGGCTGTAAAGAACATACTAAAACTAGAAGGGAAAGCTTATGTGCACCGATTTTAGATGCAGCAGTAACTTTAATGGACAAACTCTATTTTTTTTTTAAAAAAGGAGCAGAGTTGTGTGATCAATTAACTGCCTGAAAAATGAGAAAGAAATCTGCAAACTATAAAATTTCACTACTGCAGAGGTTTCCAGGATCAAATGTGCAGCAAAACATACAGATGTGTCTGGTGTCATTGGCCATAATGATATTTAATCAGAGGCCAGGTGGCCCTGGCAACAATATCATAATCATAGATATTCCGTTTTAATACTAACACAAAATATTTCAGCATTTCATTCCAGAGATCCCCATCATAAATGTCATATCTTTGCTAAATATGCAGCAAAAAATGGTTTATTGCAGGCAAAGGGCTATGTTTTCTCCATAAGATCCATGAGCATACTGTTAAAGATAATGAAGCATAACTATGATTTATTATTAGATTAAAAGACAGCTGTTGTTCCATTGCTGTATCCCGTGTTCCTCAGGAAAGATGAGAGAAAATGTTTTGTATCCAGACAAGATTTGAAAACAAATTTAAACAAAATTTATGTGCAAATGTAAAGTGTCTAATTGCTGTGAATGCATATTCAAAATCAACAATTTGGGTAAAGTGGTACATTTATTATTATTTCGATATTTATATGCAATTCTGAAGAGGGTATCAGTGATAAAAACTGTATACAGGGCATAATGGTTGAATGTACCAGTCATATTATAAGAATTTCTCCACAATTATATCACCACACCTGGCCCAATTCTTCAATGACCTCAAACCAAGTTCCCCACTTGAAAAGATCGCAGCTTAGTAGGTAATAATCGCCCTATAGTCATTAGTTCCTACCAGGAGGCCCTATAACTAAATCACACTGCGTCAAAAATTTAGAAATGCCCAACACAGAAAACTTCAGATTCTCACAAATTTCCAACTTCCTACATAAAATTTGGTCTACCAAACCTACTCCGCCAAACATTTTGAACTATGAATTATGGTGTGGACAGGCTATGGACCAGAAAGGGGAAATCTCAGTGATTTACAAATCACTCCTCAGCAATGCAGCTAAAAACCACATAGATGTTGGCCTGGGAGAGGGACCTATCAAGCGAATGGAGTTTGGAGGCCTGGCAGAAAACATGCTCTCAATCATTTAAAGGGATACTCAATATCTCCCTAATACAAGCTAACTTAAAAGTTATAACCAGATGGTACATGGTTCCATCTAAAATACCTCAGATGTACCCATCCTTCTCTCCCATTTGCTTCTGGAGTTGTAATCTCATTGGCAACATGGTTCATGTACGGTGGGAATGTCCTAGGATCAGAAACGTTTGGAACAAAATCTTCAATATGATCCGTAAAGTAACTGAATATCCTTTCCAACAATCTCCCCATCTGGCCCTTTTAAACTTTCCATCTTCTTTTTTTCATCCTTACGGGAGCAAAATTAATCATAGCCAAGGCCTGAAAAGCACCATCGGTTTCCTTCAACGTGACAAAAATAAAAAAATTTGTGGATAATGACCCAAGAGAAGATGGTCAGTATCCTACTTAACACAAATAAGAAATTTGAAGCCATATGGGAACCTTGGGAAAAATATACCCATACCCCCCTGATGTCTACCATGTAAAATAAAAGGTTTACTTGCCTGTTATTTCTTCCACAGATTCTCTGGGAGCGGTCACTAATCTTCAATACAATTTCCTCCCCCCTTCCCTCTCTCCCCTTTCCCTCTCCCCTCTCATATTATAAAGAGGAGGGTGAATGGCAAATGTATGCTTGTGCCACATCCAGTAAATATGAGAAAAGAAAAAAGGGGGTTGCATTCTTTGCTGGGTTTGCAAGCTGTGATGCTGCTCCTGTCAATAACTCAGTGTACTCTTCGACAGCAGACATTATTAGGTTTGCTGCGGATCTCATATAATCAGGGACCTCCATTACAGTCCCAGTATATCCCTTCTGGTTGACCCACCGTCATCCTGATCTTTGGAATAATTTCTCCCTAACAGGATGAACACCCCAAATTTGCATTAATTGTACATTCTGATACCTGTCTTTGACTGGCAACCTCATTGTTTGAACCCAGCATGCTGTGTATATTTCCAATTCTTTTAAAACATATCCAATGAACTATTCCTCATACTTTTTAATACATGAACTAATTATCCTTCTCTACACTCCCTGAAGAAGGTTATCCCGAAACGCGTCGGGTGTTAAGAAGGTTCTTCTTGTATTTATCTATATGGTGACAATCATTGGAACTCTGTATTTTAATTTGATATTTAAAAATGTTTTTGATAAATATGTACAATTGTGAATAAAACCTGTTTTATATTCAATATCCTGTATATTTTGAAATATTATTAGTGTCTTAAAAGTCCACCCAGGGGAACCCCCTTTTTTCTTTCCTCTCATATTATAGATCTTGTATTATTTTTTTAAGATTTTGATTATTTTATATAGCAGTTCTTCTACACTATTGAATGGCAATTATTGCTTCACTACTTTGACTCCCTGACACCTACATAACCCATAACCCAAGAAATCAGATATGTCGTTGTAGTAAAGAAGAACTGTTCTCCTAATACTATAAGTTACATATACTATACTTGCTTACTATTCAAGATAAATGGATCTCACGTTAAGTCATGTTCATTATATATTGGTGTTACTGCTGTCCTGAGACTTGAATAAGTTCTTAATTTCTTAATTATTTCATTGTCCGTTTCTCTTAAATACTAGTACTTGACTTTGTATATACATGTTCTTAATTAAATATCTCTACCCTATCAAGGGGGAGAGGGCAATGCTATTATTTTGTAATTTTGTTGTATTTAATGTACAACTATGTAATTGCTGCACTTTGAAAAAACAAAATAAAAATATTGAAACCGAAAAAAATGTGTAGGATCAGACAAAATGTACTACAAAAAAAAAAAACATATAAAGTAACACTGTCATGGCATTACATATGTACAATTGAGACTAGGGGATTAAAATGAAAGTCAGGCATCTAACTTTTAGAATCTAAACTTGGCATTGACAACCTCTGTGTTTCTCTACAGATTATATATTTGAACATCCACAAAATCAAATGAGTGCAGCTCTTAAATTCAAGTTATTATTTTGTTGTAGCGTTAACGTCTGAAGGTTTGCTTGTGTTTGTAGTAATCAATCTGGACAGCCACATTAGACAATAGACCAAAAGGACATGTACAGGACTGTACATTCACAAAACGTCCAAATCTTGCTGCCTCAACCTCTGCAACATCTGTAAAATACGCACCTTCTTAAGCAATGATACTACAAAGCTTTGAATCCACTCCCTGGTTATATTTTGCCTTGACTTACTCTCTACTGGGTTACTTTTACATAGGCTTTTACATAGGCTATCCCCCCTTCAGTCCATCATGAATGCTACTGCCAGACTCATTCACCTTACAAAGTGTCAGCTACCCCTCTATGCCCATCCCTCCACTGGCTTCCGCTCAAAATGCTAACCAAATCATTCTCTTCATTCCTCCCAAAATCTCCTGCTCTCTAGCTCCCATGTCACCTCCTCCCATGCTTGACTCCATGACTTCTCTCGAGACTCTCCCATCCTCTGGAACTCCCAAGCTGTTCAAATATCTCCT
>CM056049.1:464595927-464650806 GCA_029574335.1 Rana kukunoris
AGATGATATTGATTGGAGCCTTAGTTGTGTGTGGACCTCTTTTTTTCCGAATAAGTGGTGACATTCATCATGATTGATGCTGGATTTTCTACTTTTTTTTATAAATAAAGGAATTATCAAAAACTGTCTCTGTGTTTTTATTTTATTTTTTGGTGAATGAGTAGGGTACAATGTACCCCTACTCTTTCACATGGGGGGGGCAGGATTTGGGCCCCCCTTGTTAAATGGTGCTTCCAGATTCTGATAAGCTCCCCACCTACAAAACCCTACAACCACCAGCCAGGGTTGCAGGGAAGAGGCCTTTGTCCTCATCAACATGGTGCTTGTCCCCAAAGCACCCCCCCTTGTTGAGGGCATGTGCACTGGTATGGCTCAGGAGGAGGTTACTCGCTTGCCCCCCCCTTTCCTTTTTTGCCAGGTTGCATACTTGGATAAGGTTCTGGTATTGATTTTGGGGGGATTTTGACATTTTTTTTATTTTGGGCGTGGTGCTCCACCTAAAATCCATACCAGACCCAAAGGGCCTGGCATGGATGGGGGGGACCCCCACACTGTTTTTTTCTTATCTTTTATTTTCATTGCCAGCATTTTATTTTTTACATTCAGCTGTCAGTGGAGAAACCCTGCTGACAGATTATAAGTCAACGGTTGTTAAGAAAATGGAGGCTGGCTTGCTCCTTAACAACCAGCTATTCTTCACACAGAATTTGGATCAGTCAAAAAATGTTTAATGATTCTAAGTCCAATCGTTCTGAAAATTTGGAATTTGTTAGATAGGGAATAAATAAGTAAAATTAAATTAAACTCGCTACTTGTTATTCAGATACATCCAAATCTCCAAATAACCAAAAATATGTCCAAATTTTTATTCGGACCAAAATGAATTGAACATGTCTACTCAAGGCTAAGTACATGCAAGACTGCATATTAATAAAAGACAATTTGTCATTCAATATCTACTTGTGAGTTTTTTCCAATATGGCAGAAAATAGTGGGTACAGGATTTCGGGATAACATACCCAAAAATAATACAATTGCAGAGAATGGGTGCAGAATGCCAGAGACACTGGAACACAATGTGATGAAAAGAGAGCAACCACAAGCTTCAGATTTGAGGTACCATACAAAGCACAGGTGGGAGTGTATAACACTAATCGTAGCAGTTGGTATTACAGAAAATTATCAAGCTTTAACCAGTTCCTGACCAGCTCCTGTACATATACCTCGGCAGAATGGCACGGCTGGGCAGAGTAACGTATATATACGTAACTTTAAAAGTCCCGACATGCGGGAGCTCTGTGGTCGTGTCCACGGGGCCCAAAGACTTGATCGGGTCACAGAGCTGCAGAACGGGGAGAGGCAAGTGTAAACATGCCTCTCCCCATTATTATGCCTAGGGACAGTGTCCGATTTGTCTGCCATAATGTCACAGTCATGATAAAAATGGTCCGGGGCTTAAGTGGTTAAGGAAGACAGCAGGGAGAGTCCTTAATAAGAAGCTACTGTGGTTAGTTAGAGGATAGCTGCAAGAGAACAAAATGGATATGGTGGATTAAAGCTGCCAGGCTACCGACTCTAGATCTATTCTAGAGACAACCTTTTTTACAAAGTGAAGGAAACTATTAACGCAGTAAGTAGACATTGAATATCATGTCATTGAACATGACAGAAATTGTGTAAATATTTACCTTATTACTTTGTCTCAGTTTGTTGTTCCACAAAGCTGTAAATACATTAAATAAACATGTTGTGACCCTTTTTAATAATTTGCTTTTAAAATGCAAGTTGAGCATCTCCAATCACCTTTTTGGTTTATTCTGTTATGCTACTCTCTCTTTATACCCTCCTATTCTTTGTATTTTTCCCTTCCTTTTGTACATGTTCCAACATACTTACTACATTTACATTTTACTTCAATATGTTATATAAGACAATAGATACTGTTTTTTTGGCTAGCAACAATTTCCCCAATCAAGATCAGTTTTGTTATTTTATTGCAGTCTAAAGATTCACACTCAAGAAACATCTCTTTAGGATGGCAATGTAATACTTACCCTAAAACTTGGACACAACTACTTTTAAAGTTGATCAACACTTTAACACACAGCTAAAAGGGGTTTGTATCATTGATTTAGCTGCTACCTAACCTTCCATGTAGCAATAATAAGGCCTATTGAACCCCCAAATGAGTAAAAAGAAAGGTTCATGCTGAACACAGTGTACCCTCTTTTCTCCAAAAGTCAGTGACAGATGATCAGATTTGATATCTTGTGTGGGAAACACATTTCACATAACTCACACTGCAACAAAGCTAAGCTGGAGACATTAAACTTCACAAGTGAAGAAGGTTGTGGCTTGACGCTGAGCAGAATGGCAGCCTAAATTCCTGCTCTCCCCGTTCCTGCTGCTAATCGGCTCTAAACAGGGACACAGCCACACACTGATGGGCAGTAACCTCACCACCCGTGGACTACCTCTCCTCCTCTCCAGGCCCCATCTTCTGCCCCTAGCAGAAGTCCTCTTTTAAAGTGAACAAGTGCACTCTGCAGATGACATCTCTGGGTTTGGATGCTTGACCTTTAGGTTTCAAGGCAATATGGACCCTATCCATTTCCATATGTGTGGAGGTTAGGGACTCCCACTAAGTTGTTGAAAATTGTCTGGAGGACCATTCTCAGATCCTCCGGGCCATTTGATTCCAGGAGGCCTCGAACCCTAATGTTGTTGCAGCAGTTGCAGACACTGTATAGCTCTCAACAGCTTGGAAAAAGAATATTAAACAAATGAGACTTCAGACAGTTACAGACTCGGTGACCTAGAATCCAGACTTACATCTTTATCCTCTATCCGTCTCCTCAGAGAAATCATATGCCTACAGGCAGTCCTTAGGAGTATAGATATAGGTAGGGTCGAAAAAGCCCTTCAAAAACTACGTCTGCAACAAAGCCCATACCCTTCTGGCCTGTAAACTCCGGGAGTAGACTCACACGTTTGCCCCTCAGGCCCTATGAGACTCTACGGGGACCCTCCATTTTCAACCTATCCATATAGCCCAATTATTTTGTGACTACTTCTCGGACCTCTACAACAACCCCTCCATACCACACATCCCAACCCCAGGCAGCTCAACAGACCACGAAGAAAAAGATAACCAAAAAACCTGGGGAATGCCCAGGGAAAAACCAAGCCTACTTACCGACCAGCTCGCAGAACAACCAATTTACCTGTCTAGCAGTATGCGTTAAAAACAGGGGTTTTGTCTGCACGCATTTGCAAACGCATGCGTGAGCCACAGAGCCGCGCCAAGGCACCCTGTAATCTGTGCTCCTAACACTAAACAATGAGTGTCCCCACAATGGAGGCACATGCATTTTAATGGATAGATAGGGACAGGTGGACTGAAGGGGAGCCACCCCTCCTTAAAGGTGCAGGAGAACACCAAACACCTAGCATCCTATATGGAAGAAAAATATATTTCCAATATATTTTATTAAAAAAATTATAGATTTTAAATATGTTTACAATATATTGGCCTATGCGAATATATTTTTACATCTATTCCAAAAATGTAAATTAAAATATATATTCCAAAGGCATATATTTGAAAATATATTTTTTTAATATATTTGCCAGATATTTTGAGCATCTTAAAAAAAATGCATTTAAACATATATTTTGAAATATACTTGTTAATGCATTCCAAAATAATAATTTAAATGCATTTTCCAAAGACATATATTGGAAAATATATTTTTAAAATATATTCTTCAGATTTTTTTTACGCATAAAAAATTCATTTCAACATATATTTTTACATATATTTGTAAATGCGTTCCAAAAATATCATTTTAATATATTTTCCAAAGGCATATATGTGAAAATATATGTTTGTAAATATATGTTCCAGATATTTTTGAACATATAAAAAAAAATGCATTTAAACATATATCTTTAAATATACTTGTAAATGCATTCCAAAAATATAATTTAAATGTATTTTCCAAAGATATATATTAGAAAATATATTTTTAACCACTTCCATACCAGGCACTTACGCACCTTCCCGCCCAGGCCAATTTTCAGCTTTCAGCACTGTCGCAATTTGAATGACAATTGCGCGGTCATGCTACACTGTACCAAAACAAAATTGGTGTCCTTTTTTCCCCACAAATAGAGCTTTCTTTTGGTGGTATTTGATCACCTCTGCGATTTTTTTTGTGCAACGACTAAAAAAAGACAGAAATTTTGAAAAAAAAATAAGTTTTTATTTTTTTCTGTAATTTTTTTAAAATAAATAGGTTTTCTTCTTCAATTATGGGCACTGATATGGTGGCACTGGTGGGCACCAATGAGGTGGCACTCGTGGGCACCGACGAGGTGGCACTGGTGGGCACTGATAGGCGGCCCTGATGGGCACTGATAGGCGGCACTGATGGGCACTCATAGGTGGCACTGATGGGCACTTATAGGCGGCACTGATGGGCACTCATGGGCGGCACTGATGGGTACTCATAGGTGGGCACTGGGCATAGATGGACACTAAGAGGTGGCACTGATGGACACTGGGTGGCACTGAGGGGTGATCCTGATGGCATTGCTGGGCACAGCCATTTTAAAATGAAATCCAGGGACATATTTTTTCTTTACTAGTAATGGCGGCAATCAGCGACTCTCTGCCCGTCGCCGCCCGCCTCACAGCCTCTCAAGTCTTACTCTCCGGGCCCCGGCCACTACTGGATGGGGAGCAGAGGAAGATCACTCCACCAGGGAAGGCAAAGGCAGGAGCCTGGCCGGGATTTGAGCCAAAGCAGAAGAACATGCACGTGAAACTGAATGGGCATGCACCCAAAACTGAAGAAATATTCTCTCCACTCCGACCAGCACATGATCATCAGAAAGGGGCACAGATTCTGGGAAAAATACAACCCCCCCCCCCATGCTAGTAGGCACAGCGGAGCGGGGTGTGTAATTCTATTTTTTTTATTTTAATTCTGCACTGACTGTCTTTGAAATTGCCCCTGCCCCCTATTATATCCAATCTGGGGACAGAACCAGGGACAGACTTGGTCCCGGGGACAGTGTCCTCAATCAGGGGATTGTCCCCTGAAACTGGGGATGTCTGGTCACCCTAGCTTACAGGGTACCGAGAGAAACTCTGGATATAAATCTTCAATGTTTAATCCATGAATCATTAGTTGCACTATTATTAACAAACTTGCTCATCAGTGTCTTTATGGTCCTTGCTTTGTGCACTGGTGGGCAGTCATCTTGGAACAGGAAGGGGCCGGCCCCAAACTCCTCCCACAAAGTTTGGGGCATGACATTTTCCCCAAATGTCTTGGTATGCTGACGCTTTAAGATTTCCCTTCACTGGAACTAAGGAGCCAAACCCATCCCCTGAAAAACAACCCCCACACCATAATCCCCCCCACACACCATAATCCCCCCCACACACCATAATCCCCCCTCCACCAAATGATTTGGACCAGTGCACAAAGCAAGGTCCATAAAGACATGGGTGAGCGAGTTTGGGGTGGAGGAGCTTGACTAGCCTGCACAGAGTTCTGACCTCAACCTGATAGAACACCTTTGGGGTGAATTTGTGTGGAGACTGTGAGCCAGACCTTCTCATCCAACACCAGTGCCTGACCTCACAAATGTGCTTCTGAAAGAATGGTCAAACATTCCCATAGGACTGCCTTCCCAGAGGAGTTGAAGCTGTTATAGACTGGCATGCCATTAAAGTTCATGTGCGTGTTAAGGCAGGCGTCCCAATACTTTTGGCAATATAGTATATTTAGTATATATACTGTATATTCTTTTTATACTAAGTCCAGTCCATTGTTTGGACTTAGTACCTGCTGAAGGGTATTTCCAGTAGCCAATTAAAAGGAATTGGGATATTAAAGTTCTCCCCAGCACAAAATTTAAACTCATCAGCTACACAAAGGGGGTTATTTACTAAAGGCAAATTCACTTTGCACTACAAGTGCAAACTACAAATGCAAAGTGCACTTGAAATTGCATGGAAAGTGCACTTGGAAGTGCAGTCGCTGTAGATCTGAGTGGGCAAGGAAAATAAAAAAAAACAGCATTTTAGCTTGCACATGATTGGATGATAAAATCAGCAGAGTTTCCCCTCATTTCAGATCTACCCCTCAGATTTACAGCGACTGCACTTACAAGTGCACTTTCAGTGCAATTTCAAGTGTACTTTGCACTTGTAGTTTGCACTTGTAGTGCAAAGTGGATTTGCCTTTAGTAAATAACCCCCCATACTGTACACATACTGCAGCTACTGACTTTTAATATTAGGACACTTACCTGTCCTGGAATCTGGCGATGTTGGTACCCCAGCCATGTTTCCATTGGCTCTCGGGTGCTGCTGCCTCCATTGCCTATAGGGGCCAATTCACACCACATGCAGTCCAGTGCGTTTTTTTTTTTTTGCATGGAAAGTAAGTTATATGGTTTTCAATGGCATAATTCACACCAGTGCTTGCAGTTCCAGAAAAAAAGTAGAGCATGCTGCATTTTTCCTGCACTGGACTGTAATGGAACACTGGACAGCACATCAAAACGCACTAGAATGCACCTGAACGCACTGCAACACACATGTCCTTATCTAAGGTTAAGGAAAAAAGAGATGAAAATGCACTGGAATGCTTTAAAAACACACCAAACATGCCCTGGAATGCATCAAAAACACGCATGCATAAAAGCATCGGAAACGCATCCGCCGCAGCGAGATCTCTCGGAAGGGGGGAAGGGTACCTGTCAATAACAGGAACCTGCTCCCCTCCCCCAAAAGGTGGCAAATGTGGCAAAGTAGGGGGAGGGGGAGAGGCAAATACGTGGAGCTTCCACTTTTGGGTGGAACTCCGCTTTAAATGTCATATCTTTGCCCAAGCTCCACTGTTGTCATGTGCCAATGCTAGGCTGGGCTGGAAGATAAATATGTAAGTGATGAGAGCTACATTCTTGTGTGTGTGTGTATATACAGTATATATATATGTGTGTGTGTGTGTATATATATATATATATATATATACATATATACTGTGTGTGTATGTATATACTGTGTACACACATACACATAGAATATATCTGATATATACACACACACATAAACCAGAATGAAGATACAAAATATATATATAGAATGCATCTCCCATAACTTACTTACATGTATAAATATTTTTCTAATTTCTTTTATCTCATTCTTTTTATTGGGATATGGGTCTGATTTCTGTGCCTTCGATCTTCTAATATGTAAATCCAGCCCTGGGGAAAACTCTTTAAACAGAGAGACTGCAATCATAATACAGGAGGTCTGTTACAGGAAGTGAGCTGTGGGAACCAGAGGGGTGAACTTTCACCTCTCACTTCCTGTTCCTGGTAAGGCCTCTGAAAACGAAAGCATGGCATGGTGGAGAAGTTCTCTGTAATCTCCTGGATGTATTCTCCTGGAAGAAAGGTAAGCCTTCTATCAAATAATATTAGAATTGTGAAAGTTTGGTGTATGAGTTAAGTTGTATTTGTCTATTTCCTGCTACATAGTTCTCATTCTGTGTACATTCACCTTCCCAGTTACCATACAGCATGTGCACAGTAATGTAATATTATAGAGCTCCTCTGTCACAGCATGTCACCCTGCTGCATATAATATGTATGTCTTCCGTGTTATATCCAGTAACTGTGTAACATACTTTCAGTGCACATTGCTGCATATAATATTATACGGCTTCCATTCTATATCCACTCACCATACAGCATATGGGGTTGATTTACTAAAGGAAAATCTATTTTGCACTACAAGTGCACTTGGACATGCAGTCGCTGTAGATCTGAGGGGTAGATCTGAAATGAGGGGAAGCTCTGCTGATTTTATCATCCAATCATGTACAGGCAAAAATGCTTTTTTTTTTTTTTTGTCCCCTTCAGATCTATAGTGACTGCACTTCCAAGTGCACTTGTAGTGCAAAGTCGATTTGCCTTTAGTAAATATACCTCATAATGCCAGGGCACAGTGCTACCAATATTTGATGTCTCCCTCCCCGTTTGCATATTATTATCTGCCCTGCTACTAGGTGCCATTAGATATGGATTTTTCCATACAGATACCAATTATGGGCCACCTTTCAGGCCGATAACAATATGAGGTACTAATATTACATCCAGCTGCCCCAGAAGTAGCCTGATATCAGTTGACACCTAGGCCTTTTTTTTGTATTCTAACAGCCACTGGCCACTGTCAGAATACAGGAAAAAAGAGCAGATAGCAGGGGAATCAATAGCCAGGTTGCTATTGACTATTTTAATTTGCAGTAGCCAATAGCTAGTGGGCTATTACACCCGCCCACTGCCTGTTGTCAATCAGCAAAGGAGAGGATTTGAAGGAGAACATTCTTCTTCAGGTCTTCCTCTGCTGATTGACAACAGGGAGTGGGAAGGGGCGCAATAGTCAGCCTAATTTTAAAATTCAAACAGCCAATGGCAGTCTGGCTATGGTTCCCCCACTACCTGCTGTTTACATTCAGCTGCCATTAAATAAATTGTACAGAAGGAGGTTAGCGGTGTCTGGGGTGTGTGTGTGTGTGTGTGTTGTGTGGAGATAGAAAGCTAATTTTTTTTTTTTTTTTGGTGGATTCTGACAGATGGGCCGCCAGCCGCTGTCAAAGCACCTGACCAAGACTGACAACTGGTAAATATAAAACCGGAATAAGCACTTGGAAGAAGAAAACCAACAACTGAGACAGCGTGTCTTTGGTAAGCGGACAACTTAATTATGGTGGTGGGCACCTTCCATTTTTTTTATATCACCACATTCAACTGGCACTGTATCTGATCATCATATCTGCATCATCCTTCATTATTCATTTGGTCATCAGTGTTTGAGTTTTGTGGTGATATCATTAAGAACTTAGAGGTTTGGTTTGCCAATTGTGTGCTGTTGGCATACAATTTTGGGATCACCGATTTGGCGTATTAAAGCGGATCTCCACCCTAAAGTGAAGATCCGCTGATCCGAACACTCCCCCCCTCCGGTGTCACAATTGACACCTTTCAGGGGGGAGGGGGGTGCAGATAGACAGGTATCTGCACCCACTTCCGGCCCAGCATTCACGGGCAAAAGACGGGCATTGCATCACATCCCGTCGCCCCCCCCGTTGTGTGCTGGGAACACTCGGCTCCCAGCACACAGCTGGAGCCAATCGGCGGGCGCAGCGCGACTCGCGCATGCGCCGTAGGGAACCGGGCAGTGAAGCCGCAGCGCTTCACTTCCTGGTTCCCTCACCGTGGATGGAGGGGGGAACAGCAGAGAGACGAGCGATCGCTCATCCTCTGCTGCGGACGGCGCTGGACTCCAGGACAGGTAAGTGTCCTAATATTAAAAGTCAGCAGCTGCAGTATCTGTAGCTGCTGGCTTTTAATATACCTTTTTAGTGGGACATCCGCTTTAACCTCTCATTGTTTATACATATAATTTGACATTCATTTTGTGAATTTATATACAAATTTTTCCTTGCACTCTGATTTTTTTGTTTTAGTTAATTATTGTGCACCATTTTTGGCATATCAGCCCCTGGATGCCAGTCTTTCAATGTGAATTGGTATTGGTGAAATTTTCCATTTTAATTTTCATAGAATGTTTTATATTGGTGCAGTCTTTTCATTCTTTATCTATTTATTGTCTATTATTCCACCAGTTCTGCTGCCTTTGTTATTTTTATCTTTATTTTCTGTTTGACCCATCATTTGCCTTTTCATTCTACAGTGTTTTAAGGCAGAGGTAGGCAACCTTAGAGAGGTGGAGATTAGCCTGAACAACATGGGTCAAAGATCACAGGTAGGGTTGTCCCGATACCACTTTTTTAGGACCGAGTACAAGTACCGATATTTTTTTTCAAGTAGTCGCCGATACCGAATACCGATACTTTTTTTAAATATGTCCCCAAATGCAGCCATGTCCCCCCACATATTGCAGCCATGTCCTGTCTCCCACATATTGCAGCCATGTCCTGTCCCCCACATATTGCAGCCATGTCCTGTCCCCTACATATTGCAGCCATGTCCTGTCCCCCACATATTGCAGCCATGTCCTGTCCCCCACATATTGCAGCCATGTATGTCCCCCACATATTGCAGCCATGTATGCCCCCCCACATATTGCAGCCATGTATGTTCCCCACATATTGCAAGCCATGTATGTCCCCCACATATTGCAAGCCATGTATGTCTCCCACATATTGCAAGCCATGTATGTCCCCCACATATTGCAAGCCATGTATGTACCCCATATTGCAAGCCATGTATGTCCCCCATATTGCAAGCCATGTATGTCCCCCATATTGCAAGCCATGTATGTCCCCCATATTGCAAGCCATGTATGTCCCCCATACCTGTAGCTATGATGCCGCCGCCGCATACCGCCGTTAATCCCCCTGCATTATAGCGTAGCGTGCATTACAAGCTTTCGTTTTGAATACTTGTAAATGCCTGCGCCGCCATGTATAGACACTCCCCTTCTCGGGGATCCGTCCAATACCGAGCAGGGGGGAGTGTCCCATGCCCGTAACGTCACCACTCCCCCTTGCTCGGTATTGGACGGATCCCCGAGAAGGGGAGTGTCTATACATGGCGGCGCGGGCATTTACAAGTATTCAAAATGAAAGTTTGTAATGCACGCTACGCTATAATAAAGGGGGATTAACGGCGGTATGCGTGGGCATACGTGGGGGACATATCATAGCTACAGGTATGAGGGACAGGACATGGCTGCAATATGAATTATTCTATTTTGGTATCGGGGGTATTTGCGGGAGTACAAGTACTTCCGCAAATACTCGGCATCGGTCCCGATACCGATACTAGTATCGTTATCGGGACAACCCTAATCACAGGGCAAAGTGTCCTCCAATGTTGCCTCATCACACCTGACTAAAACCTATAATTGCCGTACTACCGCGCTGCAATCCTGTGCCTTTCACTGCAATTATTGGTGTTAACATTTTGCCTCCTGACCACCTTGTATAATTTCTCAGAGGCCCATTGGAGCATTGCATAACACATTATGAATGAGCCCTTAGTTGCATTTGGCAAAAGCACTTTTTAGGCTCATCGCATGTGAATTTGGGGGTGGTAAAACCCTGCCCCCAATCCCTACCCCCTTTAGCTGCTAAGTGGGAGGGGGTAGGGTGCCATGGGAGGTGGATGCTTGAGAGTTACTATTAGATCTCAGGGAACCAGAAATAACAGTACCAATGGGGATCGTTGGGTAACTGGGAGTTTACTGTACTACATTCATTATAATGGAAAAAGAAACCCACAAGGGGCTGACGCTGTGCTAATCAAAATTGGTTACCAATGATAAGGTTGAAAATAAGCAGCTGGCACAAGAATCGTGTACAACAATCAAAAAGACATAAAAAATAAAAAGGAATGCAG
Source organism: Rana kukunoris (assembly GCA_029574335.1). Lineage (NCBI taxonomy): Eukaryota > Metazoa > Chordata > Amphibia > Anura > Ranidae > Rana > Rana kukunoris. Next base: position 464,607,376 of record CM056049.1, read on the forward strand.
CGCTAAAATTACTTATTGTAGAGAAATTGCAGTGATACAACAATGTGAAAACAAACTTCTAAGTCCAATCAAGGAAAATGTGAAACACACTTTGCTAGGAACCAGGCAAATCACCAGCATACAGGAATTAAAATGAAAAGCTCCTGGAGTGAATTATTCTCAATATTGAAAAATTGATGAGCTGAGCTAGACAAAAATACTAATCGTTAGTGAATAATAACTAAAGGTGAATACCAATAAATAAAAAATAAATAAAAAATAAATTAAATAAATTAAAACAAAAAATCACAATAATTAGAAATCTCTAGTAATGATCATTGTGAGATCTAATAAAAGTCCAGTGTTAGTTCTTCATAGATTGTGATGTGAAGAGAAGGAGAAAAAAATGCCAGGTAAATTCCAATAATAATCAGATGAGGAAGAAAAGGAAACACCATAGACATATGTGGTAAGATTGCCTGCTTACCGCAAGGAAAGACTGTTTTGCACCAGCCTTATGAAGCACAGGGACATTCCGGTCTCCCCACAACCAAACAGCATGAATCCGAATTGACTTTCAGCAATGGCTCCAGGAAGGGTACATGGATGGTAAATAATAAAAAGGGAGACTCTCATAGCGTATAACGTATAAACAAAGGAGAGCTTTAATAGATAATGCACTTACATCTATTCGATGAAAAAACGGCATGTAACAATTTCGATCCAAGAACGGCATATAACAATTTCAATCCAAGATCCGATACCTCTCGCTAGTCGACCGGAAAAACTCAGCCTGCGTACAGGACAGAACGCGATGATGTCACGGCACCCTACAGACGTTTCGTCACAATGGGACTTCTACGGGGGATTAGCCGGATGTCGACAACAAAGAGAATCGGAGTTTAAATAGCCCTGAACTCCATTTTGAAAGAGGGAAAGCTGCTGTATGAACTAAGGGCAAAAGCGTAACGAATAGCGAAAGAGGTAAAATTCAGAAGTAGCAACGAATATTTCAAAGTAAAGATGATTTCAAATCGAAAATAACGTCTAGAACGCAGCAGAGTTCAACAGTGACAGGAAAAGGTATTTACACAAAAGGATTTACACAAAAGCTTGGATCGAATGACAACATGAATCAACATATGAATATCTCAATTCAATTTCGGAATCACCATATCTTAACACATGAGTGACTCGCCATAAAGTTATATGGATCAATACATAGGTGCATCATTATATGAATAAACAAAAACATTTTGACTAAAAATTAGCAGATGAATAAAATAAAATAAAAGATCCAGAATCGAATCAATGGTAAAGATAATTACTAAATAATAAAAAAAAAAAATATTAAAAAATTATCATTTTAAAAATAGTATTAGGAATTATTTAGAAAACAATTAATATCCCAATCAACGTTAAGACCAAACGGAATAAAAGATTTTAAACAGAAAATCCAACGAGTTTCAAGTCTAGAAATAGCTTGTACCACGTTGGTGCCTCTCCAGTGCGGACGTATGTTATCTATGGCAAAAAAACTAGTCCCTTTAATCTGTCTATTATGATACTTGTCATAATGTCTAGAGAGGTTATGTTTTGGAAACCCACTTTTGATCCTGCCAACATGCTCGCTCAGCCGAATATGTAACTCCCTTTTAGTACGGCCGATGTAGGAAGAAAAGAAGAAGAAAATGAAAAGAAAAAACAAAAGAAGACTACAACTTAACTTGACACTTTGTTCTATTCAGTCTGCTTTAAGTATCGGCCTTGTAATGACATTTCTTTTTTAAAACCTCAAAAAAAAAAAAAAGATTCCATATCCATCTGTACTACCTTATTTATTGTTTCATTAATCATATCCTCCTGGTAACCTTTATTAAGAAACCTTTGTTTTAAAGTTTTAGATTGTTCATGAAAATCTGTTAATTCCGAACAGTTGCATCTAATGCGTTGAAATTGACCCTTAGGTACCGCTGTTAACCAAGATCTATGGTGACAGCTTGTGACAGGAATAAAAGCATTACGGTCTGTTTCTTTAAAGAACGTGTTAGTAATCAATTTTCCATCTTTAACGAAAATACTGAGGTCCAGAAAGTGGATCTGAGAAGTGCTAGTCTCATATTGTAGCGAGATACCTCTCGTATTATCATTTGAGTTTGGAAAAGAATGTCTCCAATGACGTGACATCTCCCTCCCAAATCAATATCACGTCATCAATATAACGTTTCCATAATCGTAACTCAACTGGTGGCTGGGCATCAATGACTTCTCTTTCCCAATATGCCATAAATAAATTGGCTAGGCTGGGGGCAAATTTAGCCCCCATAGCCACACCGCAAACTTGCAAAAAGAAAGTGCCTCCAAACCAAAAATAATTGTGTGTTGTGGCAAATTTTAATAACTCCAAAATGAATTCTCTTTGTAAGGGGGGAAGTTCAGGATTTTGTTGAAGATAAAAGTCAACTGCCTGTAAACCATGTTGATGGGAAATTATGGTATATAACGAGGCTACGTCTGCCGTCGCAAGAATATAACCTTCCTTCCACTTAAAGTCTCTCAGCAGATTCAGGACCTCCATAGTATCACGCAGAAATGCTGGAGTAGAAGAAACCACAGGTTGCAAAAAATTATCGATATACTTTCCGATCCTAGCAGTAACGGAGTCGATCCCGCTAATGATAGGTCGGCCTGGTGGTTTAGTCAGGCTCTTATGTAGTTTTGGTAGGTAATAAATTACCGGTACCCGTGGTGTAATGGGTATCAAGTGGGCATGTTCTTTTTTATTTAATATCCCTTTTTGCAAACCCTGATCCACCAGGGTGGAAAGTAGCTTCCTATATTTAACTGTAGGGTTGGAAGGTAAAGCAATATATGTGGTTCGATCCGATAACTGACGATTCATTTCCTCCACATATTGTGCTTTATCTAGAATGACAATTCCCCCCCCTTGTCTGCCGGCCAGATTACTAATTCCTTCCGTTGACAAATCATCTTAACATTAGCTTGGATTGGGAAGGAACTTCTAGGTTTAGTAATTTTTAGGGATAGAAGGTCTTTGACGACCAATTCCTTAAATACTTGGATGGCAGGAGCTGCAAAGCCCGGGGGGTTAAATAGCGAGGCATTCCTTAAGCTAGTATGTTGAATAGGAGCAGCATTAGTGACAGGATTAGTCTCTGTGGTAACTCCCGACCGGCGTATGGAGGATGGAGGAATCCTATGTATGATCTGGGTTCCATTACCTATGGGATTCAGAATAAAATGCCGTTTGATGTTCATTTTTCGAACAAATTTGTTAATGTCAATAAAAGTTTTGAATTTATTAAGTTGGCGTGGAGGGGCGAACTTGAGACCTTGACTCAAAACATTCTGTTCTCCTGCAGTTAGGGAAACTGAGCTGAGATTAAAGATGCCTGTTAAGTCCGTGTTTTTCTTGATTTTGGTCCTAGCTCGCCTCCCCCCTCTGGTGCCTCTCTGTCGTCGTGATCTCTCTTGCTTCTGCTGCGTGTTAAGGGAAAAAAACGCTGCGGGCTGGTGTCACAGGTGTCAAGAAAATCCTCAAAAAACATTGGCAGGTTTTGAGAAGCGACAAAATCCTGGGAGCACATATTCCTGCTGACCCAGTTCTGATTTTCAAAGGAGCACCATCTTTGCGACACAATGTGGCTCCGCATGTTATCGATCCGCCCAAACCTCTACTATTTTTTCAATCTCTCAAAGGTTTTTTTCCCTGCCGCAAATGCAGCATTTGTAAAATTAATGCATTTAAAGATCGTAAATGTACTTTGTTTCAATCCTCGGTGACTACTAAAACTTTCGAGATAGAATCATTTATTACTTGCTCAACCAAGTATGTGGTCTACATGATCCAGTGCCCATGCTCGAAACAATACATCGGCCGTACTAAAAGCGAGTTACATATTCGGCTGAGCGAGCATGTTGGCAGGATCAAAAGTGGGTTTCCAAAACATAACCTCTCCAGACATTATGACAAGTATCATAATAGACAGATTAAAGGGAATCGTTTTTTTGCCATAGATAACATACGTCCGCACTGGAGAGGCACCAACATGGTACGAGCTATTTCTAGACTTGAAACTCGTTGGATTTTCTGTTTAAAATCTTTTATTCCGTTTGGTCTTAACGTTGATTGGGATATTAATTGTTTTCTAAATAATTCCTAATACAATCCTATCAGCCCATAGGTTCAATTTTCCTATTTTTAAAATGATAATTTTTTAATATTTATTATTTTTTTTATTATTTAGTAATTATCTTTACCATTGATTCGATTCTGGATCTTTTATTTTATTTTATTCATCTGCTAATATTTAGTCAAAATGTTTTTGTTTATTCATATAATGATGCACCTATGTATTGATCCATATAACTTTATGGCGAGTCACTCATGTGTTAAGATATGGTGATTCCGAAATTGAATTGAGATATTCATATGTTGATTCATGTTGTCTTTCGATCCAAGCTTTTGTGTAAATCCGATACCTTTTCCTGTCACTGTTGAACTCTGCTGCGTTCTAGACGTTATTTTCGATTTGAAATCATCTTTACTTTGAAATATTCGTCGCTACTTCTGAATTTTACCTCTTTCGCTATTCGTTCCGCTTTTGCCCTTAGTTCATACAGCAGCTTTCCCTCTGTCAAAATGGAGTTCGGGGCTATTTAAACTCCAATTCGCTTTGTTGTCGACATCCGGCTAATCCCCCGTAGAAGTCCCATTGTGACGAAACGTACGTAGGGTGCCGTGACATCATCGCGTTCTGTCCTGTACGCAGGCTGAGTTTTTCCGGTCGACTAGCGAGAGGTATCGGATCTTGGATCGAAATTGTTATATGCCGTTCTTGGATCGAAATTGTTACATGCCGTTTTTTCATCGAATAGATGTAAGTGCATTATCTATTAAAGCTCTCCTTTGTTTATACGTTATACGCTATGAGAGTCTCCCTTTTTATTATTTACCATCCATGTACCCTTCCTGGAGCCATTGCTGAAAGTCAATTCGGATTCATGCTGTTTGGTTGTGGGGAGACCGGATGTCCCTGTGCTTCATAAGGCTGGTGCAAAACAGTCTTTCCTTGCGGTAAGCAGGCAATCTTACCACATATGTCTATGGTGTTTCCTTTTCTTCCTCATCTGATTATTATTGGAATTTACCTGGCATTTTTTCTCCTTCTCTTCACATCACAATCTATGAAGAACTAACACTGGACTTTTTATTAGATCTCACAATGATCATTACTAGAGATTTCTAATTATTGTGATTTTTTGTTTTAATTTATTTAATTTATTTTTTATTTATTTTTTATTTATTGGTATTCACCTTTAGTTATTATTCACTAATGATTAGTATTTTTGTCTAGCTCAGCTCATCAATTTTTCAATATTGAGAATAATTCACTCCAGGAGCTTTTAATTTTAATTCCTGTATGCTGGTGATTTGCCTCGTTCCTAGCAAAGTGTGTTTCACATTTTCCTTGATTGGACTTAGAAGTTTGTTTTCCACATTGTTGTATCACTGCAATTTCTCTACAATAAGTAATTTTAGCGCTGCATTCCTTTTTATTTTTTACTACATTCATTATAGTATCAGTGAGTGCACTGAGGTAACTAGATATGTGCATTCCCGTTCGTACGAATGTTATTTTCGTACGAAAATGTTCATTTTCGTACCCGCAGAATAATGTGTACATACGAAAAAATTAACGCACCAAAATACGAAAACTACGAGATTACGAATGAGCCGCATAACGATCAACCGCAAATACGAACGAATGATCCGACGAAAAAAAACGACAAAACGAAAACGGCAAAAGAACAAAAATGACATCTATAACAAAAGATTTACATTCTGTATTTTGTTTGAATTCTTTTTCTGTTTGTTTTCAGTCCTATGTTCATTGTTCATATGACATCTATAACAAACGATTTACATTCTGTATTTTGTTTGAATCCTTTTTCTGTTTGTTTTCAGTCCTATGTTCATTGTTCATATGACATCTATAACAAAAGATTTGCATGCTGTATTTTGTTTCAATCCTTTTTCTGTTTGTTTTCAGTCCTATGTTCATTGTTCATATGACATCTATAACAAAAGATTTGCATGCTGTATTTTGTTTCAATCCTTTTTCTGTTAGTTTTCAGTCCTATGTTCATTGTTCATATGACATCTATAACAAAAGATTTGCATGCTGTATTTTGTTTCAATCCTTTTTCTGTTTGTTTTCAGTCCTATGTTCATTGTTCATATGACATCTATACAAAAGATTTGCATGCTGTATTTTGTTTCAATCCTTTTTCTGTTTGTTTTCAGTCCTATGTTCATTGTTCATATGACATCTATAACAAAAGATTAGCATTCTGTATTTTGTTTCAATCCTTTTTCTGTTTGTTTTCAGTCCTATGTTCATTGTTCATATGACATCTATAACAAAAGATTTGCATGCTGTATTTTGAATCCAAAATACGAATAGAAAAACGGAATTTAAAATACAGAATGCAAATCTTTTGTTATAGATGTCATATGAACATACGACTGAAAATAGCAAAAGAAAAGGGTTTCAAGATACTGCAAATCATTGATGAAAATTCACGAAAATTATTGTCTAACAAGTAACGAACATGAATTAAACAGAATAACGAACCATCCCGCATGTACGAAAATAAAACAGTAACGAAAATACGAAATGATCGGAATACGAAAAAATCGCGTCATACGAAAAACGAACGGGAACAAACAGGAAAACGGGCATCTTACGAAAAACGAATGAAAACGAAAAAACGGAACGATACGAAACAGAACAAAAAAAAACGATTTATTATATGCACAAGTAAGATTGTTGTTTTGTGGAACATCTTTACTTATACCTTGGGAGAAACCTTCCTGGAATATTTTTGATCTGGTGGGGGGGATGGGTCAGCAGCAGACTGGAGGAAACCCTCTAATCATGTAAAAGTACATTTTTCCACAAGTCATCAATTTCTAACAAATTCAATTAATGGATATGGTGAGAAAATAGGCCATTATGTTACTTAAAATGTTTTTATGCATTTCCATAGAGTTGCCTGGCGTAATGGATACTTTGAAAACAACAAGAGCGCAGCTAATAGCACTGAAGAATGATGGTGGAAGTTGATCCTGTGTGGGTGTATCGTGTGCATCACCTTCTGTCCCATCTGAAGAGTTGAGCTCATCTCCTTGTCAAGTGTCGTACTCAATGCCTAAACAGGTAGGATTTCTTTTGGTACCGAAACATTAAAACGTTGTCTTTTTTGTAAATATCAAATATGACATATTTTACCTGCTCTGTGTAAGGGTTTTTGTACAGAGCAGCCCAGATCCTTCTCTTCTCAGGTCCCATGCCAGTGCTCCTAAACCACAGCTCTGTTTTTTCAACACACACACACTGAGCTGCTCCTTGGCCCCATCTCCTAATTAGCTCACTGACTGTGATTGATAGCATCGGGAGCCAATAGCTCCCACCACTACAGAAAGCCAATCAGCAGTGCAAGTCCCTGGAGAGACAAGGCACTCATGGTCATCGCTGGATCGAGAGGGGGCTCATGTAAGTATAGGGGGGCTGCTGCACACAGAAGTTTTTTTTTTTACCTTAATGCATAAAATACATGAAGGTAAAAACCTTTGTACCTTTACAACCACTTTAATAAAAAGTAACTTTCAAGGCGGTGCCGCCAAGCGGCTGACAGATGGAGAGAAGCGGGTACAGTTAGACCCTATGTAAACATCAGCTTTGACATGTAGACTGTAAGCCAATTTGACTTTTGTTTCAAAATTAGATATCTTGCTCAATCTGGTAGTAGTCTGAACTATATAAGACAAGTTGTAGGCAAGATGTTGATTATTATACTGATTTTTGAAAAGTCTACAATATCTTGATGTTTTTATACATGCTTAATTTGGTTAGTTTTATTTACTCAGCTGTATCTGTTGGACCCCTTTCACACTGAGGCAGTTTTCAGGCGTTTTAGCACTAGAAATAGCCTCTAAAAAGCTCATGAAACTGCATCCCTTTCAGTGCAATGAGTACTTTCACACTGGGGCGATGCGCTTGCGGAACATTAGAAAGAGTCCTGCAAGCAGCATCTGGGGCGGGTTGGGAGCGCTATAAATAGCGCTCCTAAAACGCACCTGCCTATTGAAATTAATGGGCAGCGCTTCCAAAGCACTTTAAAAGCGCATTAAAAACTGTACTTTTTCCCTTTAAAAAAAAACGCCTAAAAAAGTGTTGCAAAAACCGCCGGAGATTTAGCAGCACTGCAGTGTGAAAAGGGTCTTATATGGCTTTTGATTCACAGGGAAAATCTAATAAGTCTAATATTTTCCATTTACTTTTTAAAGCTGCCACTTTGGCAAAGTTTCCTGGGACTTCAAATGGTGTGATCAGTGACGCTGTTACAAGAAAAATTGCGGTGTTGAAATATCACCTGAGGGAAAACATGGGGAACCATCAGAATACCACAAATAAACTTTTATGTCATTAATGTCATTTACCACAGTTAACACCACTTTCTATTCTTGTAGTTTTTGTATATTTACATGCTAATAAAGTTTTGTGTATTGTACTGTGTTATTGTTTTTATTTCCAAATATTTGCTGGTTTTATAGGCCTACAATATATAAAATACAATATATAAATGCACAGCCTTTCAAAATGTAATAGGAATGTATTTTTTTTTATTTTACATTCAGTACATTTATATTTAAAATATATTTTAAAAAACATTCTTAATATATTTTTTCCCAAATATATTGCCATATATTTGAAATGCTACAATTTTGGCCAGATTCAATATATTTCAAAAATATATTTCAATATATTTGTGAATATATTGGGTAATGCATTGTGAAATATGTTGCAAATATATTCATAAATATATGTTAAATGCACTTCTAAATGCATTTAGCAATATATTTTTGCAGCCATAAATATATTGCAAAGTGCATTTTGGAATGCATTGTGAATGTATTCAGAAATATATGTTAAATGTACTTCTGAATGCATTTAGCAATATATGTCTGAATATATTCACAATGCATTCCAAAATGCATGTTGCAATATATTTATGGCTGCATAAATATATTGCTAAATGCATTCAGAAGTACATTTAACATATATTTATGAGTATATTTGCAACATATTTCACAATGCATTTCCCAATATATTCAATAATATATTAACAAATATATTGAAATATATTTTTGAAATATATTGAATCTGGCCAAAATTGTAGCATTTCAAATATATTGCAATATATTTGGGAAAAATATATTAGGAATGTTTTTTTAAAATATATTTAAAATATATTTTTCTTCCACATGGGATATAGCACAATGGCTGCAAAGGTGTTGGTGTGTTGCTGGACCAATACAAGCACCACAGGTGAGACATAAACGTGTCCACCGCCCCATCTAAAGCTGGCCATAGCAGTAAGTAGCATTGGAAGGCTAAAGCAGATAACAAAAAAACCTGGGGAATGCCCAGGGAAAAACCAAGCCTATTTACCGACCAGCTCGCAAAACAACCAATTAACCTGTCTTACAGTATGCGTTAAAAACAGGGGTTTTGTCTGCACGCATTTGCAAACGCATGCGTGAGCCACAGAGCCGCGCCAAGGCACCCTGTAATCTGTGGTCCTAACACTAAACAATAAGTGTCCCCACAATGGACCACAGATTACAGGGTGCCTTGTTGTGGCTCTGTGGCTCATGACTCATGGCTCATAGCTATGACTAAGCACTGATTGTTTTTGGGTCCCTGTCGGAATATAAAATAAACTCAGTTAAATCGGAAGCCCTGCCAATTAATATCCCCCCACTGGAAGGGCATCATCTCTCTGAAAATGTTCCCTATGCATGGAAGACCCACGCCATTAAGTATCTGGGAGTATACCTCACCCCTCGATACAAATCTTTATACAATGTAAACTTCAGACCCCTGTTAGCGTATATCAGGTCTCTCCTGTCTAAATGGAGACACTATCCAATATCATGGCTTGGACGTATAGTCTTGATCAAAATGACCATACTACCTAAAATACTGTATTGCTTTATGACCCTCCCAGTACCCATCCCATTGGTACAGCTTAGAAAGCTCCAGACAGATCTTTTAAATTTTACATGGAACTACAAGCAACACCAAGTAGCTTGCTCGATACTCTATGCCTCCCGAGAACAAGGGTTTTAGCTACTGCTACAATTATGCTACCCAATTAAGAGCAATCATATCCTGGGTTACCATTCCGGCTTACAATCGATGGACCCAAATAGACAAGTTATGGATAGCCCTCATCCACCCAAAACAACTTATTGTGGAACACAAATGCTGATATCCCTTCCACTTCCCTATCACATACTATGAATCTGCTGTGTTCCACATGGAAACAATTGAATCATAGCAACCCTCTTCAATCTGAAGCCTCTTTAGTAGGGATGAACATCGTATGTTCGACAGTTCGTCGAAATACGAACGTTACGGGCCGTTCGCGCCAAATTCGAGTGGCGTGTCACGGCCCATAATTCACTTCGGCATCGCACTGCATTGCTGGCTGATTATTGGCCAAGCATGCACTATGACCCGCATGCTTGACCAATCACAGCTTGCAAAAAACGGAGAGCCATAAATGGCCAAAGCCAGGGTGGCACTGTGTAGTGTGTTGCAGTGGTTAAGAGAAGACAGAGAGAGAAACTGGAGCTGTCTTGGTTGGGAAAAATAAATTCGGTAAAGATGACCCTACTTCCACGCATCCTCTACCTATTTAGATCACTACCAGTCCCCATACTCAAGGATCACCTCCGTAAATTCCAATCTAAAATTATAAAATTTATATGGGGCACGAAGGGGCATAGGATAGCCAAAGGGTAGAGTAGAGATCAAGGCGGAGTGGGTTTGCCTAACCTTCTCTGGTATTATCAAGCAGCACAACTTGCCCAATTGTCCACTATATATTCCAAGTTTGCACGTCCTGATTGGATTCATATGGAACGACAAGCTATCCTGCAATTCACTCTAGACTACATTCTTTGGTCCACACCTAAATCTAGACCTGCCATCATGGTCCCCACTCTGTCGCACTCCCTCGTTTTATGGGACTCCCTTAAATCAAATACACAACTAATCCCTCATTGGAAACCGCTGTCACATATCTTCCGTAACCCTTTATTTCCTCCTGGGATGGATATTAAGGCATTTCAATGGTGGTTAAATCAAGGATTATTCAGGATAGGACATTTTGTCAACCCTACAGGGCCTCTTACTATGGCTCACTGTATAAGTGCGCTTGACATGCCAAGTACGGAAAGATTCCGATACCGTCAAATAGTGCACTTTATCCATTCCCTTAGGTCTTCCTCCCAAGCCCCGCTCTCCGTCACAGACTATGTAAGGTGGTGTGGTCAAGCCATGGGGCAGAGGGGGGAGTTTCAGTGATTTACTGGTCACTTGCTAGGGCAGGGGACAAGACACTTTATATGAGGGATTGGGAAAATGAATTACAATGCACCTGGAAAATTGAGGAATGGCATAGAGCCTCTACCATTGCGTCCAAAGGCATTTTGAATGTAGCATTGATTGAAGCAAACTTGAAAATCCTAAAGAGGTGGTACATGGTACCCCTTAAACTTTCCAAAATGTATCCTAACACCTCACCCTTCTGCTTTCGCGAATGCGGGCACACTGGATCGATGCTACACATATGGTGGGAATGTCCCAAGATCAGGGGTTTATGGAATAAAATATTTTGTATTGTTCGGAAAATCACGGGGTTACCCATCCAAAAGTCCCCCCACCTCGCTCTCTTGAATTTTCCGTGCCCGGGAGCCCCAAAACGAACTCAACGTCTTATAATTGCTCGGGCCTGGAAAAAAACAACTGTATAATTTCTCTTGGTCAAACAAAAGATTTTGTGGATCATGGCTCAAGAAAAAACAGTTAGCATCCTTATGGACTCTACTGACAAACACGATGCCATTTGGGAGCCCTGGTCCAGATATATGTCCTTGCCGCTTTCCAATGGCCTGCCGCCCGGGTCCGGATAGATGAGCGAGTTCTGCACCGTCTTAAAGTGTATCGCCTCTAACTTCTCTTTCTTTCCTTTCCTTCTTATTTTCTTTCCTTCCCTTTTTTTTCTTTTCTTCTCTTTCTCTCTCTCTCTCTCTCTTTTTTTTTTTCTTTTGCTTATATACATTATCACCCATTACCCATATTACTTTTTGATCACTTCTTGGAGACACTATTTTTGATTGTTCCGGATTTGAGAGAGAGGCTTCAACTATTGGTATTTATTAATACTCGATGTTTTCTGGACTCTTACTATGACCTCTCATATTTACTAGATGCATAGAAGTTGATATTTCTTTAGATCGTGATAGTCTGATCGAGAGTCTGGGATTGGTTAGCTAGCTAGCTATTTCCAAAGTAATTTTATATTTTTTCTCTCTCTCCTCTTAATGTATTCCACCTATGCTTCATTGGACATCTGTGTTTTTGCTGCTTGCTTTTTATCCGGGGGGCGGACTCTCTCCTACCAGCACAGTCTGAACCCATGGGGGGTGCTGGGGTGGGTGGGTTTGCCCTCCTGTGCCAGCAACAGATGTCCTTTTTTGTTTTTGCCCCTTTGGGTGCCGGTTTGATGTCTTCATTTTTCAGGTATTGTCTGATAGGCCGTGTACACACGACCGAGGTTCTCGCTGGAAACCAGCGAGAACCTCGCTGGAAGCTGCATTCCAGCGAGGACCTCGGCCGTGTGTACACTCTCGGCGAGCTTCCCGTCGGGAAGCCCGTCGAGCAGAAATAGAGAGCACGCTCTCTATTTGCTCGACGGCCCGCCTGGAAGAATGGCTGGTTGCCATTCCCGACGGGCGGGTCACCGATTTCGACGGCCGGCAGGGAACCTCGACGGGCGGAACGATGTGTTCTGCCCGTCGAGGTTCTCTGCCGTGTGTACACGGCCTTACTCATTGTGCCGCTGGGCTCCATGTTTCATGACAGTTTAACCTGTATTTCTATTGTGATTCATTTGTTGATATTTCAATAAAAAAACTATTGAAAAAATAAAAATAAAAATAAAACAAAGAGAAGACAGAGAGAGAGTGTCATTTATTGCAGGTAGATAGAGCAGACAGGCAGGCTAGTCAGTTAGAGTTCCAGTGTGAAGAGGATATATATGCATCCCAGGTGTTGTGTATATATATATTTTACACTGTATAGTTTAGCTAGATCCGCTCTTCCTAATTTACTGACAGGCAGGCAGATGATTGTGCTAGCTGCAGTATTCTCACGTGGTGTACTGCCTGTGTCCTCTGCAGTGTGCACCTAAAGCTACGTGGTGTGTGTACTATCTGTGTCCTCTGCACATTGTGCACCTAACGTAAAGCTGGTGTTTCTCATATTTACTCCTAGAAGCAGGGATCTGCTCATATTAGTACTACAGGCAGGGTATATTGCTGCAAGTACTTTCATGTGGTGTATTGTCTGTGTCCTCTGCAGTGTGCACCTAAATCTATGTGGTGTGTGTACCATCTGTGTCCTCTGCACATTTTGCACCTAACGTAAAGCTGGTGTTTCTCATATTTACTCCTAAAGGCAGGGATCTGCTCATATTAATACTACAGGCAAGGGATATTGCTGCAAGTACTTTCACATGGTTTACTGTCTGTGTCCTCTGCAGGCCATTAGTATGTCTGGAAGGACAACAAGGAGAGGCAGAGAGTCATGAGCCGATAAAAGAGGGCAAGCAGGCTCTGCGTCTAGAGGCAACAGTGCTGGTCGAGCTGGTGCATCCTAATCAGCACGTGGCTGTGGGACACACTCATCCTTTTTTTCGGCAGCTGGCCGCGTTGAGCCACAACATGCCAAAGACTTGGTAGAGTGGGTGACCAAGCTGTCCTCATCCTCCTCATCCTCTCTCACCCTGCTCAATGGCATCACTCACTCCTTCCCTAGCCCCACTATGTCCCCCTGAGGAGTCCCCGAACTGTTGACCACAGTGTTGGGTACATGCTGCAGGAGGATGCGCAGCGTTTTGAAGGCTTCGATGATGGTACACAGCTAGAGGAAGGCAGTAATGTGAGCCCAGAGAGAGGGGGTGTCCAAGAAGGACCGCAATCTGGCAGTCATGTTCCCCCAGCTGCAGCATACTGCCAGGTTTTCTACAGTGATGAGGAGGGAGGGGATGATGAGGTCACTGACTCTACATGGGTACCTGATTAGAGAGAGGAGGAGGAGGCACATCTCCAATGAGGCAGGATGCGATGCCCTCCAGAGGCCAGCTTAAGGGCAGCACACCGACTGCATCACAACGCAGAGATACGCATGTGCAGGGCGCTGCTGTCTCTCAGCGTTATTCCAAAAGTTCTTTGGTGTGGGCCTTTTTTGAGATGAGTGCATCAGATCGCACTGCTGCTATTTGCAACATATGTCTCAAGCGTATCTCGCATGGCCAAAACATAACCCGCTTGGGCACCACATGCTTGACCAAACATATGTTGACCTGCCATGCAGTTCGTTGGCAAGCGTACCTCAAAGACCCACACAAAAGAACAAAGCGGACCTTTCCTTGCTCCTCGTCAGCTGGGATCTCCAACCCCTCTATACCCTCAGTCCTCTCTGAAGCCTGCACTGATAGGACTGAAGGTGTAGAATTAGGTGTGTCACAGCCAAGTACTTGCGAGCAATCTACTATCGGTACACCGATTTGGCAAATTTCCCTGCCCCAGCTGCTGCAGCACCAAAAGAAGTTCTCTCCCAGCCATCCACATGCCCAGCGGTCGAATGCTAGCTTAGCTAAATTGCTAGCACCTTAACTGCTGCCTTTTCAGATGCTAGATTCTGCCCCCTTCTATATGTTTGTGAAATGTGCGGTACCTCAATGGCAAATTCCCAAACGCCACTTTTTCTCACGGAAGGCGATTCCCGCTCTCTACCGGCATGTGGAAGGTAATGGCCATGCCTTGCTGGACAGGGTGGTCAGTGGTAAGGTGCATATTACCGCTGACTCATGGTCCAGCAGGCATGGACAGGGACGTTACCTATCTTTCACGGCGCCACCACACCTCCAAAATGCTACCACTGGCTGTGACACACCTCTTTGCTCCACCCCTCCTCTTCTTCTTTTCTCTGTGGCCTCTTCCTGTGCTGATGTGTCCTCAGAACCAGCGATGCTCTGTAGGTGTTCAAGGGGCTACACAGGCAAAGAGATGCTATGCAGTGCTTGAGTTGGTGTGCTTGGGGGAAAGGAGCTAAACACTGGGCCAGAGGTTCTGTCAGATCTGCAGGGGCACGCTCAGAGGTTGATACCATGCCAGCTTAAGACAGGAATGGTGGTTTGCGACAATGGCACCAACCTCCTCTCCGCCCTGCGACAAGGACAACTGACCCATGTGCCCTGTTTTGCTCATGTCCTTAACTTGGTGGTGCAGCAGTCATTGGGTTTACAGGATGTCCCCGGGCTTACAGGATGTCCTGAAGCAGGCCAGGAAAGTCTATGTGCATTTCTGACAGTCATATAATGCCAGTGCTAGGCTCCAAAAGGAATACAACCTGCCCAAGAACCGCCTAATCTGTGACATGCCCACCAGGTGGAACTCTACGTTGGCCATGCTACAGTGGCTGCACACGCAGCAGACGGCCATCAATGAGTCAGGGGGGACAGGGTTAGAGGAGCTTGTTTTTTTTTCCCCACACCAGTTGGCCATGATCAGGGATGCATGCATTGTCCTGTCACCATTTGAGGAGGCCACGAGGATGGTGAGCAATGATAGTGCATGCATCAGTGACACTGTCCCTGATGCATGCGTGAATACCTGTTGGAGCACACGCTGCATGGAATAATGGACAGGGCCCTTGAGGCAGAACAGAGGGAGGAAGAGGAGGACTTCCTTACCTCTCAAGGCCCCCTTTATCCAGACAGTGTTCCTGCTTGCCCGCCTATTACACAGGAAGAGGAGGAGGAGGATTGTGTCAGCATGGAGGTGGAGCCTAGCACTCAGCATCAGCAGCAGTCTTCAAGAGATAAATTACAGTACCAAGAAACCCATGGACTTGTACGTGGCTGGGACGAGGTGGCTGCGCATCATGTCATCGTCAGTGACCCAGAGGACTCCACAATGAATGCCTCAGCAAACCTAGGTTGTATGGCCTCCCTGATCCTGCAAAGCCTGCGGAAGGATCCTCGTATTGTTAAAAGTGTAAGGTTGCGGACCTTATCTTGCCAGTGCAGAGGGAGCAGGAGATGAAACATCTTCAGAAGGCCTTGCAGAAAGGTCTGTGCAATGCCTTCCCAGACACTGGGAGGTTACAAAATCCTGGTCCTGGACAACGTGTTGCTGAGGCTCCGGTCAGTCACAGAAGGAGCGGTGGAGAAGGTGGCTGTCTGACTGATGCGTTCAGACAATTTTTTAGTCCGCAGCCCCAAGGTATGACCAATTCCAGCAACCATCGCCAGCGTCTGTTTTACATGGTGCGGGAATACCTAGGGGCAAGATCAGACTTGGACACCTTTCCCACCAAAAATCCTCTGGCTTACTGGGTCTTGAGGATGGATCACTGGCCAGAGCTTGCACAGTCTGCAATTGAGCTACTGGCTTGTCCTGCATCCAGCGTTCTTTCAGAACACACATTCAGTGCTGCTGGAGGCTTTGTAACCGATCACAGGGTGCGCCTCTCCACCAACTTGGTCGATCGACTGACCTTCATAAAAATGAATCAGGCTTGGATCACCACCAGCTACCAAGCACATGATGCTGATGTAACTGAATAATTTTTTTCAAAATGTCAGATCCCTTTAAGACTGCCTATGAGTGACTGATCTGAGTGACTATTCTGTTATGCTGAGTGACTATCCTTTTCCTCCTCAATGATCATGCTGAAAGCTTGTAAGAACATTGTTGGTTCTGGGCACCGCCACCAGTGGCTAATGCCCAATTTTTCTACCTCTGTTTAACAGGGGCGTGTAATTACAATTTGTGATGCAATACTTTGCAGCGGGCTCATTCCTGCGCTCCAACTAGAGTATCTGTGAGGGGTTGCAGTGTTGTGACACCAGCACTAGTGCGTAAAGCCCAATTTTTCTGCCCCTATTTAACAGGGGCATGTAATTACAATTGTTGATGTAATACTTTGCAGCGGGCTCATTACTGCGCTCCAACTAGAGTATCTGTGAGGGGTTGCAGTGTTGTGGCACCAGCACCACCACCAACAAAGGCACAATTTTTCTGCCCCTGTTCAACAGGGGCATGTAATTACTATTATTGATCTAATATTTCACAGCAGGGCCCATTCCTGCGCCCACCAAGAGTAACTGTGAGGAATACAGTGTTGTGGCACCAGCGCCAGCACCAAAGGCCCAATTTTTCTTCCACTGTTTAACAATGGCATGTAATTACAATTCTTGATATAATAGTTCACACAGCAGGGCATTCCAGCACCCACCAAGACTAACTGTGAGGGCTTACAGTGTTGTGGCAACACCAACACCTAGGGCCCAAATTTATGCAGAGTATATACGGCAGGCCCCTACTTTTAAACATCCAACTTACAAACGACTCCTACTTGAAAACGGACGGAGACAACAGGAAGTGAGATGAAATCTACCCCTAGGAAGGGAAATTCTCTTCTGTAAGAGGTGTCTCATGTCCACTGATGCTTTATCACCAATCCTTGTTACACTAAAAAAAATAAAAAATTCAAAAAAACATTTGTCATTGGGACAGAAAGTGAATAGCAATCTTCTGAACAGATGCACACAGACAGCAAAACAAATGTTACAGGGGTGATAACCCTTCTCTAGGTTTTCAGAAAAGCTTAAATTAGATTTTATGGCTGGAGCTACACTTTAAAGAAGTGCCAGTTCAAAATTACAAACATATTCTTCTTAACAACAAACCTACAGTCCCTGTCTTGTTTGCACTGCCTGTATACTGTTGTTCAAAGTATATAGGGCCAAAGGGGCCTGGTGGGAGGGGGGCGGAGAAACCCATGCTATTTTTCTCAATGATTTTCATCCATATTGCAGGGACCAGACATTACATTAAATCCGCAAGCAGTTTTAAATTACTTTTTTCTTATAGTAATCTCATTTTGTGCAGGGACAGTTCTAAACACGTGCCACTTCAGAGGCATACTATAGACACCCAACAGGTATGATATTTAAAGGAATTTTTAATTTTTTTTTTTCATTTTAACCACTTCAATACAGGGCTTTTATACACACCTCAATACAGGGCCTATTCTGGCACTTCTCTCCTACATGTACAAATCATCATTCTTTTGCTAGAAAATTACTCAGAACCCCCAAACATTATATATGTTTTTTTTTAGCAGACACCCTAGGGAATAAAACTACGGTCATTGCAACATTTTATCATGCACGGTATTTGCGCAATAATTTTTCAAATGCTTTTTTTGGAAAAAAATTGTTTCATGAATTAAAAAAATAACAAAACAGTAAAGTTATCCCAATTTTTTTGTACAATATGAAAGATTATGTTAAACCGAGTAAATAGATACCTCACTTGTCACGCTTTAAAATTGCGCACACTCATGGAATGGCACCAAACTTCGGTACTTAAAAATCTCCATAGGCAACAGGTTACCAGTTTAGATTTACAGAGGAGATCTAGTGCTAGAATTGTTGCCGGCACACTAACGTATGCGGCGATACCTCACATTTGTGGTTTAAACAACGTTTACATATGTCAGTGGGACTTAAGTGTGCGTTCGCCTCTGAGTGCAAGCTACCGGGGACAGGGGCGTTTTAATTTTTTTTTTTTACTTATATATATATTTTTTTACACTTTAAAAATTTTTTTTTTACATCCCTTGTAATAGGTAATGTGTGTGACAGGTCCTCTTTATGGAGAGATGCGGGGTCAATAATACCCCGCATCTCTCCTCCAGGCTGGAAAGCATGAGATCAGTGAACAAAAATTCACCGATCTCATGATCAGTGTTGCTCACTAGCCGCAATCGTGGCTTTGTTTAATTACGGTACCAGGGCGTGATGTCATCACATCGCGCCGGTCCTCCGACGGTCATAGAGATGACTGGTGACCATATGGTCACCAGTCATCTCTATGCTTCCAGCCTGCGCCGGACGATTTCTTCTCCGGGCCCCCGATGTCACGGGAGAGCCCGGAGAAGCACCATTTGGCGACGGGAGGGGCAGGATCGCTGGCTGAAGACATGGATATCTGAATGATGCTTCTAGCTGCAGGCATCATTCAGATATCCCCCGTCAAAGCCCAGGACATCATATGACGTCCACCCAGGATGGGAGATCCCATCTGTGGATGTCATATGACGATAGGCCGGTATTGAAGTGGTTAAGCATCATTAAAATCACTGCTCTAGAAAAAAATACTATTTTTAAAACTTTATTTACATTGATACATGTTCCCTGGGGCAAGATCCGGGTTCTCAAACCTGTTTTACGACAATAACTTGCATATTAGGCTTTAAAATTAGCACTTTTGAATTTGAACGTTCGAATCCCATAGACTTCAATGGGGTTCTAAATGTTCGCGCAAATATTCGGTCCGTTCGAAGGTTCTGGTGCAAACCGAACTGGGGGGTGTTCGGCTCATCCCTACTCTTTAGTCACAGCCTTTCTCTACAACCCTAAGTTACCTTAGTTAGTCTAACCTACCAAATGATCTCACCCTGGTTACAGAAGAACCTTTTCCACTACGGAGACCTAGTGAGCACCGTAACTAGGGTACTGCTACCCTTTGGCGAACTTAGAGCCAAACACGACCTCCCAGCCTACTGGGTCCATAAAAGAGGAGACTGTAATATTACCATAGAAGTCCTGATGATGGCCAAGGGTAAAGAAACTTCTAGTCATCCTAACGTTAAGGAAGCTTTCAGGACTTTCAATATCTAAACATCTAACATTTAACATTTTAATCTAGGTCTATTCCATTTGTTTTAAGCCAAAATAATACTGTTTGTTTATTTTTACATTTGTAATACTGATACTTATATTTGTATAACTAATACTGAAAAAAGTCTATCAAAAAAGCATTGGGGCAGATTCACATAGAAATGGATTATCGTAGCGTATCAGAAATACACTACGCCGCCGTTTTTTACCTGGCTCTACGTGGAATTCAGGTAGATTTTGTCCAGTAAACGACGGCGGCGTAGTGTATTTCTCCCGTCGCAATCCATATAGACGAGTAGGGGGCGTGAATCATTTAAATTAGGCGCGTTCCCCGCGCGATCGATCTGCGCATGCTCCGTCGTCGCAAATTTCCCGCCGTGCATTGCGCGCAAACTCATTCGTTGACGTCAAAAAAATTGTTTAGTTTACGGGCGATCCTAGTCCCGAACGAGTTACGTAAACAAAAAAATTTTTTAAATAAATTCGAAGCGGGAACGACGGCCATACTTAAAATGGGCTACATGTAAACGTTAGAGCAGCAAAAAGCTGCTCTCTTCGTGCAACATTACGTACACAAAAATAGACGAAAGCGATTGCGAAGACCACTCGTATCTTCGTGCATCGCCGTAAAAAAACATTTGCATATCCCGACGCATCAAAACGACGCGAACTCCTCCCAGCGGCCGCAAATAGATGGCAGCGTAGATCCGAAGGCTTACGAAGACGTAAGCCTCTCGGATCGAAGCCCGAAGCCGCCGTATCATGGTTTGAGGATTCAAACTAGTGATACGGCGCGCGAAATTTGAAATTACTCCTGTCTAACACCAGTTAGACAGGCGTAATCGCTCTGTGAATCTGGCCCATTATGTTTAGTTTGCGACAGTAAAAGAATGGTATGTGGTACAATTATACAGTTGTATGTAGTTTGTATACAATATTTACTAGTTATCATTTCAGTATTTAAGCAAAGGCAAAAAAACTCATAAGTGTTATAAAGCATTTACAAACATATCAACAGTCCATGTTGTCATTTATTAGCTTGTTGTTTTTAATAGCCTTTAAAATTCAGTTATTTAATATATGACAAGTCCATTTTCCAAGCTTTAAAGTAAATAAACAAAGTCAGCTGTCTACAGTGGTAAAGATCTCATAGTAAAAAGAATCCAATAATTGATATACTGTATATTGTACTTTAATCAAGAGTTCCCTTGTGGCCAATTAAAGTAGCAGATGTTGGATAGTTTTTAACACACATCCTCAAACACCACAACTCTGCCACCATATCATTATAGAAATGATTTCTTCTGAAAATGCTAATTTTAATGCCAAGAGGCGCTTTCAAACTGTATTTAATTGTTAACATGTACAAACAAAGCTTGCATTTTTTGAAATACTGATAAGTTTATAAAACAATAATATAATCAATGAATACTGCACTGTTCTATGACTTAAAAACTGTGGGCCAGATTCAGAAAGAATTAGATTCCCGCAGAGTATCAGAGATAATCTACGCCGCCGTACTTTACCTGCCTCTAGGAGGAATTCAGAGAGATTTTGGCCCGTAAGGTACGGCGGCATAGTGTATTTCTCCCGGCGGAATCAAACTACGCGATTAGGGGGCGTGAGGGATTTAAATTAAGCGTGTCCCCGCGGCGATCGAACTGCGCATGCTCCGTTCGGAAATTTCCCGCCGTGCATTGCGCGAAATCACGTCGTTACGTCATTTTTTTTGAGTAGCGTCGTTTACGGACATTCCTATTCCCGGACGACTTACGCAAAAAAAAAAAAAAAAAATTGAAAGTCGATGCGGGAACGACGGCCATACTTAACATGGGCCGTGTAAAGTTAGACCAGCTAATAGCTGGTTTAACTTTACGTAGCGAAAAAATGACGTACGCGATTGCGAACGACGCTCATAACTTCGTGGATCGCCGGAAAAAGCTCATTTGCATACCCGATTAGGGGGCGTGAGGGATTTAAATTAAGCGTGTCCCCGCGGCGATCGAACTGCGCATGCTCCGTTCGGAAATTTCCCGCCGTGCATTGCGCGAAATCACGTCGTTACGTCATTTTTTTTTTGAGTAGCGTCGTTTACGGACATTCCTATTCCCGGACGACTTACGCAAAAAATAAAAAAAAATTGAAAGTCGACGCGGGAACGACGGCCATACTTAACATGGGCCGCGTAACGTTAGACCAGCTAATAGCTGGTTTAACTTTACGTAGCGAAAAAATGACGTACGCGATTGCGAACGACGCTCATAACTTCGTGGATCGCCGGAAAAAGCTCATTTGCATACCCCAACGCTGGAAACAACGCAAACTCCACCCAGCGGCCGCAAAAAGATTGCAGCGTAGATCCGAAGGCGTACGAAGACGTAAGCCTGTCAGAGCGAAGCACAACTCCGCCGTATCATGGTTTGAGTATTCAAACTAGTGATACGGCGCGCAAAATTTGAAATTACTCCTGTCTAACACCAGTTAGACAGGCGTAATGGCTCTCTGAATCTGGCCCTGTGTGTTTTTCACATGAAAATGCACTTGTCCTCACACACTATAAATAGAAGGGTCTGACACCTGAAAAACATTAGACAAAGGCAGTATTGACTGATGCTAGAACTGCATTTGTAAGCATCCCTGCCTCCTGTAACCTACTCCTGTTTCAATCCACTTGGGGATTGCAAGAGATACAACTTATAAAACTTAAAAAAAAAAGTTCAAGGATGCATCTCTTGCATCCTGCACCTTTTCTCCTGCTCACCACTACCACTCTGTTAAAAGCTGGAAATTGCTTTGGATCACACAGCAGGAGCAGTTGTCAAAATACAGTAGCTCCCCTGTAAAATTAAACTTGACTTAATACAATGTATTTTTCATTGGATTTACCATTTTCTTTATATGCTAATCAAAGGTATGACACCAGAAAAGAAACCTTACAAATAAAAAACAAACATCAAATGTATTTCTATTTATTCCCCTATTAGCTCTTAGGTAACCATGATCAGCACTAATCAACTCCTTACTCCCCTTCTCCTCTCTGCTATTATTTTTCTGTTTATATATATATATATATTGTGATGGTATGCAAGGTGAGATACACAATAATAGGTACATTTCACCTCGCATTCGTTTCATTGTAAGGGACTGAACCAGAATCCATCCCGGTTTTTCCAGCCTCTGTGGCAGGCTGGGTTTCCGGTCCAGAAGTTCGGGTTCACTGGAGTCCAGGAAGAGAGCACAACAGGGCTTTGGTTTGGGGACTCAGGAGGGAACCTGAGTGAGAAGAACTCTGTTAGAGTGGATTAAAAAAGAAAAGGTTTGTTTTGTGAGTGACGGGGACCAGCCCCGCACTGTATAGAGAGGAGATTATTTGTTTCGTTTAGCGTTGGATGGCAAGAATTTGATTTACTGTTTTGTTTAACCACTTCCATACCAGGCACTTACGCACCTTCCCGCCCAAGCCAATTTTCAGCTTTCAGCACTGTCGCAATTTGAATGACAATTGCGCGGTCATGCTACACTGCACCCAAACAAAATTGGCGTCCTTTTTTCCCCACAAATAGAGCTTTCTTTTGGTGGTATTTGATCACCTCTGCGTTTTTTTTTTTTGTGCAACAACTAAAAATAGAGAGAAGATTTTGAAAAAAAAATAAAGTTTTTATTTTTTTCTGTTAATTTTTTTGTAAATGAGTATGTTTTCTCTTTCAATTATGGGCACTGATATGGTGGCACTGATGGGCACCGATGAGGTGGCACTGATGGGCACCGATGAGGTAGTTCTGATGGGCACCGATTAGGTAGCACTGATGGGCACTGATAGGCGGCGCTGGTATTGGGCACTGATGGGCACTCATGGGCGGCACTGATGGGCACTCATGGGCGGCACTGATGGGCACTCATAGGCAGCACTGGGCACTCATAGGCAGCACAGATGGGCACTCATAGGCAGCACAGGTGGGCACTGATAGGCGGCACAGGTGGGCACTGATAGGCGGCACAGGTGGGCACTGATAGGCGGCACAGGTGGGCACTGATAGGCGGCACAGGTGGGCACTGATAGGTGGCACAGGTGGGCACTGGTAGGTGGGCACTGGGCATGGATTGGCACTGTGGGGTGGCACTGACAGACACTGGGGTGGCACTGATGATCACTGAGGGGTGGCACTGATGGATCAATGTTGCCAATCAGTGCCCATGTGTGGGCACTGATTGGCATCATTTTTTTTTACTGCCACACCCTTTTTTTTTTTGTCTTTTTTTTTTTTTGTCTTTTTTTTTTTTTGTCATTTTTTTTTTGTCTTTTTTTTGTATTTTTTTATTGTCTTTTTTTTGTAGTGTGGCGATCCGAGGGGGGCTGCGCTGGTAAACAATCAGCGCAAACCCCCCCTGTCAGGAGAGCCGCTCCGAGGGGGGGCTGCGCTGATAAACAATGTACTCGCGTCTGTCAAACCCCCCCTGAGGAAGAGCAGGAGAGCCGCTCGGCGGCTCGGGCTCCTGTTTACATCGCGTCTGTCAGACGCGAGTCAGAGGAAGAGCCATCGGCGGCTCTTCCTGTTTACATCGTGACAGCCGTGATTGGACACGGCTGATCACGTGGTAGGCTCCGCCGGACGAGGCTCCGCCGGACCGAGATCGGAGGTGCAGGGTGTCAGACGAGATCACCCCGCATGCAGGGTGTCAGACTGCCGCGCTGCGCGCCCGCACACCCCGGGCGCGTGCGGCATCAAATCGTCGCCGCGCTAGACGCGCCGCAGAACGTCTAGTCGGCGCGTGCGGCACGATTTCATAACCACTTCCCTGCCGTAAATAGACGTTTGATTGGCCGGGCGGGAAGTGGTTAATTTTATTTGCAAACCTCCTGTAAATTCATAACCACTTCCCTGCCGTCTGCCAAATCGGCTTTAAAGGCCGGGCGGGAAGTGCCCGTTTGCTGATTTTATTTGCAAACCTCATTCAGAAAAGGTAAATCCCCATGAGCCTGGCAATCTCCCACACAGCCAGATTTTAAAGAAAGTGCCCGTTTGCTGATTGTCATTTATTTTGTTTGTTGTTTTCCCCAACAGAGCTGTTAATCTCCCACACAGAACTGTACTTTGCATCATTTTCATTTATTTTGTTTGTTGTTTTTCAACAGTTTGTTAAATAAGAAGGACTTTGCATGCTTTGTTTTTTTTTATGCATTTACAGTCCAAAATCAATGTTCCCTAATGAGCATAGTTCAAAATCAATGTTCCCTAATGTATTGTGTTACATAGTTCAATGCAGTTGTATTGTATTGTGTTACTGCATATTTTTTTTAACACAAATGCAATGCAGTAGAAAAAGCTGCATATTTTTTTTAACACAAATGTGCGTATGTAATGCAGTTTATGTAACAGAATGCATGTAAATGTGACTTTGAAAATAATAAACAAGTTTGGCTGTTTTGATGACTTGTCCTTCCACATGCCAAAACTCTGCAGTGCGAGCATGTCAAACACAAGTAAAATGTACATGTGCAGATGCACAAAAAACTCACAGGGCCAGATTTAGAGAGCCATTACGCCTGTCTAACTGGTGTTAGACTGGAGTAATTTCAAATTACGCACGTTTTTTAGCTAGTCGAAAACCTCAAACCATGAATAAATGGCTGCGGGCTTCAATTCGACTGGATTACGTGTTCGTACGCCTTCAGATCTACGCTGCAATAAAATTGCGGCCACTGGGTGGACTTCCCGTCGGTTTCTGCGTCGGGGTATGCTAATGAGCTTTTGCCGGCGATCCCAGAAATTACGATCTTCAATCGCAATCTCTTACGGCACCTTTAGTCATCTTTTTTTACGTAACACTATACCAGCTTTTTGCTGGTCTAATATTAGACAGCCCATGTTAAGTATGGCCGTCGTTCCCCTGCGTCGAATTTCTACGTTTTCCGGCGTCTTTTATTATTTTTTACGTAAGTCGTCCAGGAATAGGAATGTTCGTAAACGACGCTACTCAAACAACGAATGACGTAATGACGTGATTTCACGCAATGCACGGCGGGAAATTTATGAACGGAGCATGCGCAGTTCGAACGCCGCGGGGACGCGCTTAATTTAAATGCTTCACGCCCCCCAATCGCGTATTTCGATTACGCGGCGAGAAATAGACTACGCCAAAAATCTACCAGGATTCGGTGTAGAGCCTGGTGAAATACGGCAGCGTAGAGTATTTCGATTACGCAGCGCAATATTAAGTGTATCTGAATCTGGCCCACAGTTTCTAGTGTGAATGAGCCCTTAAAAAACAGACATTTTATATATACAAAATGATTTAATAAATTGAGGCCAGGCAGGTGCACCTTTGAGGTAGCCCCACTGGAGCCCCATTGGAAGAATAAATGAATCCTTTTAATTTGTGTCTCTTGAGGCTGGAAGCCAGAAGTTCCACATCTGTATCCATCATCTGAGACAAATTTCTTTAAATACCTTGAGATCAGGGACATCCAGTGAGGTCAGTGGCTGGTAAAGGAACTAGTTAGTATTAAAGCCAGATGCACACAGGTTACATACGCCGCAATCGCTAGAACAAGAACAATACTTCTAGAACTGGATCTCCTCTGTAACGCTAAATATGTAACCTGTAAAAAAAAATTAAACGTCACCTATGGAGATTTATAAGTACTGAAGTTTTGCGCCATTCCACAAGTGTGTGCCATTTTAAAGCGTGACATGTTATGTATCGATTTACTCAGTGTAAACATCATATTTCACATTATACAAGAAAATCTGACTGACGTTAGTGTTTTTTTTTTCATTCGTTAAATAGTTTTTTTCCCCAAAAAAAACAGTTTGAAAAAATTGCTGTGCAAATACTGTTAAACAGAAAAAGTTGCAACAACCACAATTTATTGCCTAGGGTATATGCTAAATATATATATATATATATATATATATATATATATATATATATATATATATATATCTAGCAAAACAATTATGTAGGAGAGAAGTGTCAGAATTGGCATGGGTGGCAAGGGGTTAATTACCATACAAATTTAATAATATATACATAATATACAGATAATTATTATATATTGTTTTTAAGGTAATTTACTATATTTTCTAAATCTGTACTCAAACAGGTAACAGGTATAACTTCCAACCAGTAATTTCACAGTAAATAGATAAATAAATAAATCATTATGTTATAACATATAGCATATAAATATATGATTTAGCTTGAATCTAACAGTACCTTTTCAACAGAATCAGTTTCCCACTCTTAACTGTGTGAGAAAAACCAGCGATTATGGGTAAATCCTATACACATACACAAAACACATGGGGCCAGATTCACGTACATCTGCGCATTATTGGACCGGAGTAGCGCACCGCCTTTACGTTAGACTGGCGCAATGTAGTGGCGCAATCACCCTATTCTCGTCGGTTTTATGCAGAAATTTGCGCCTGCGCAACGTTATTTCAGAGGCGCAAGGGGAAGTAATACAAATTGGGAGGGAAGGACATGGGCGTGTTACATTGAAATGAGCCGTGACCCCATGCAAATGAAGGGCCGGCCGGCTCGCGCATGCGCGCTTGAAGCAGACCATGGTCAGCACCTCTGTGCGCATGCTCACAACTCGGGAATGGCGCAATCAGTGAAATTGGAAGTGGACTAGGGCAAATTAGTGAACTACGCAAACAGCATAAATAGACAGACACAAACGCACTTCCTTTGCAAAAGTATATCCCTTTGTATCCCTCCCTATACAGCAAGGTGCTTTTGTTCTGTTGTTTATTAGCTGTTTGTTTGTGACAAGTCTTTGAGATATTTGGGGACTGTTTTGCAGAGTGATTTTTGTCTTTTATGTGTTTTCTTTGTTGTTATTTTGTTTAAATTATATTTTTGCTGGGCATTTTTTTTTTTGCTGGTCAATTTTTTATTGTTTTTTGGTTCTGTTTGTGTATGATTTGGGAATGTGGGGGTGACATTCCTGCCGGAAAAGGGGTGTCACCCTCATTTGTGGTGGAGAAGTGATCCCCAGGTCCGTGTGAATGGTGTATGAATGTACAGTGACATACTTGGAGCCGTGGCATGGCGTTGCAGCTCACAAGTCCTGCATAGTGGGCTTGTGCCAATCCAATGTGATGAGGATGTGATGTGTCGGTGCTAGGGACCACAGTGGTGTGCATGCATGCATTCTCATTGTGCCATGATTAATGTGTGTGTTTAATGTGCAAAGATGCCTAATGTGAGCTGTCTCCTGGCTGCTCTTCCCTCAGAAGATGGGGTAGCCTTGGTTAGGGGGGTTCCGTATAGGAGTCATGAGATGGGGTCCCAGTGCATATGCAGAGTCACCCTGAAGGGATAAGACAGGAGCCTGCCACCCATGTCACTCACCAACCAGCCAGCTGTCCCCATACATGTTCTGTTCGAAATATGTGGGGATCGGGATATGATTGTATATGTAGCTGTCATGGGTGTCATGGGTGGTGTCATGTGTTGGGCTGGTGTTGGGCTCCTGCAGGGTTGTGATTAATTCCAGGATGGCATGAGGGGTGAATCTGAAGATGCGAGACACCTCAGAATCACTCATGCCAAAGATGTCTATGCGTGTGTGATATATCAAGTGAAGAGTGAGGGGCTTGTATCAGATTAGATTATTATATCCATCAAGGTTTAAAAGGGCTATTGAAAGATAGTGAGACCGTGTTTGTAATTTATATGCATGTTATGTATTGATGTATATATGTATGTATATTTTTTGTAAAAATGTTTCTTAAAGCAAAGAATTTTTTTTGTAAAAAAAAAAAAAAAAATCCTCTCCCGTGCCCTCCTCCTTCTTTGCTCATCAGTCAGTAGTATAGCTATGAGCATGGATGTCCCTGGCATGTTGGCATACAGATTGTTGGGCAACACGTGTGACTGCTCTGCTCCTCACTAACGGTGTTGCTTTCTCTGACATGTAGACGAATTGTCTAATTTTAGACCACCTTTTATATGGTCTAATTTTAGACAGGCTGTGCAGCTGTTGCGCACAGCGCTTAGCCTGCGCTGCACCAACGTTCTTTTGTGGATCCCCGTAACTCCCTCATTAGCATATTTGAATAGCAAATCAATGGTGTGTCTAGCGCAGTTTTGCGCGGACGGATGCGCCTGTCTATCGAAATTACACTGGACAAAAGAAAGTAGATTTCTTGCGTTTCTCGTTTTGGGAATGCGGAGTACCGAAACGCATGCGCAAATTTAGACTTATGCCGCGCATCTCCTGTTATGCCGGAGTAATCGCTCTGTGAATCTGGCCCATGGTTTTCTCCTTCTAGTTAAGAGGGCTGGGCTGAAAGGAAGCATTTGTCTTTTAGACACATGCCCCTTCCATGACACTGCATTGAGAGGCATGCCTCCACTGCAGCATTTTTTATCAGACAGCTAGGACCGATGGTACTTTACCATTGATCCAAGACTCCAAGCTGTTCATTGAGCTCATCCTCTCAGTCTGCTGCAAACAGAGTGTACCAGCTTGCATTCAAACTGGCAACTCTGTATGTAGCTTCTGACAGGCTGCACAAGGGGCCTGTATCTCCAGGACCATAGATCCTAGGAGCCCCAACTTTTTAACAGTGGTGGGGTAAGACTTAGGCTGTGACCCCAGGTCACCAAGTAACGACCTTGGAAGCTTGATATTTAAAAAAATATATATATTTAATGTTCATGCCAGGGGAGGCCCTACATCACCTGCCTCCCCTGACTGCACGTCCCTGCTCGTGATGAAGAGACCCTCCCCAGAGTCTAGACATTGATGACTGAGGAATTACACTTGTCAATTTTTCATGCCAGGGATATGTGCATCAGATAGCACCAGGACAGGATGTTCCTCATAAACAAAAATTGAATTTACTTGTCTCTGGCGCTGCAAGACTTCCTGGTTCCTGCCTGATGGTTGATGTAAATACTGTTGTGGCATTACTTAACTGAATCCTGGTTGGTTGATCTCGCAGAGAAGGAATCCAGCATTGAAGGTATAACCAAATCACTCTGAACTCCAGAATGTTAATCAGTAGACACGTTTCCTCTGGTGACTAGGTCCCCTGAACCAAGAAAGAACCAAGAACTCCCACTCAGCCGAAGAAACTGGCATCGACGTATAGACCAGTAAGAGGAAGGATTTCCCTGACTTCAGTACTGGGCTTGTGATCCACCAAGCTAGGGCATGCCTGGTTTTATGATTCATACAAATTGATGATCCAGAGACTAATGCCCTGTACACACGATCAGTCAATCCGATGAGAACAGTCTGATGGATTTTTCCATCAGTTTTCCGATGAAGCTAACTGATGGTCAGTCGTGCCTACACACTATTGGTTAAAAAAACGATCGTGTGTCAGAACACAGTGACGTAAAAACACTACGATGTGCTGAGAAGAATTAAGTTCAATGCTTCCGAGCATGCGTCGACTTGATTCTGAGCATGCGTGGATTTTTAACCGATGGACGTACCTACAGACAATAGTTTTTTTTTTCTATTGGTTAGGTATCCATCAGATCATTTTAAAACAAGTTCCATTTTTTTTAACCGATGGATAAATAACCAATGGGGCCCACACACGATCGGTTTGGTATGATGAAAACGTCCATCAGACCGTTCTCATCAGACAAACCAATTGTGTGTATGCGGCATAAGCCATTCTGTCCCACATTGCCAACAATTTTTGGGTGCAGGGTTCACCTCAATATCCATACCAGACCTGAAGGGCCTAGTATGGATTTTGGAGGTGTCATTAACACCATTTTTATTTTTTTGGTATTTTTATCAATATTGCCAGGATCCGACAATACATTACAGCCACGAGCAGTTTTATATAAAAAAAAAATCCTTTGGAAATGTCATTTTGCTGTGGCACTGTTATAAACATGGAAAAAATGCGTTTTTCGGGTTTAAAAAAATATTTTTTTTTTAAAATGTCATTAAAAACGATCGTGTGTGGGCTCCAGAGCATTTTTCACGATGTAAAAAATGGCCATTAAAAATTTCGAACATGCTCTAATTTTTCACATCGTTTTTAACGTTGTCGTTTTTAACGTCATAAAAAATGGTCATGTGTGGGCTTTAACCATGTGAAAATAAACGTGCATGCTTAGAAGCAAGTTACGAGATGGGAGCGCTCGTTCTGGTAAAACTAGCATTCTTAATGGAGATAGCACATTCATCACGCTGTAACAGACTTAAAAGCGCAAATCGTCTTTTACTAACACAAAATCAGCAAAAGCAGCCTCAATGAAACTTCCCCTTTATAGTGCCGTCGTATGTTTTGTACGTCACCGCGCTTTGCCAGAGCATTTTTTTTGCACAATCGCGTGTAGGCAAGGCCATTTTAACGATCGGGATGAAAAAAACTTTGGCCCAGATTCAGGTACATCTGCGCATTATTGGACCGGCGTAGCGCACCGCCTTTACGTTAGACTTGCGCAATTTTGTCGCGTAATCACCCTATTCTCGTAGCTTTTGCGCAGAAAATTTTTTTCAGAGGCGTAAGGAGGAGTAATACAAATGGGAAGGACGTGGGCATGTTACATTGAAATGAGCCGTGACCCCATGCAAATGAAGGGCTGGCCGGCTCGCGCATGCGCGCTTGAAGGAGACCATGTCAGCTCCGCTGTGCGCATGCTCACAACTCGGGAGCGGCGCAATCAGTGAAATTGGAAATGGACTAGGGCAACGTTGTGAACTAGCAGACAGCATAAATAGACACACACAAACGCACTTGCATTGCAAAAGTACATCCCTTTGTCCCTTCCCATTTAACCAAGTGCTTTTGTCCTGTTGTTCGTCGTGTTCGGTGTGTTTTGTAGTTGTCAGATTAGTGTTCTGTGTGATCAAGTGTTTGCTAGTAGATTTTTGAAAGTGGTTTTTGATAAGTGTTTGAGAGACTGTTTGTTTGATTGATATATTTGTGTTTGTTTCTTTTCCTGCTGTATTTTTGTTTTGTTTTTTGGTGACTGTTTCTTGCTCAGTAGTTTTCTCTCTGTGTGTGTTTTTTTTTTGATTGGTTATGCTTGTTTGTGTGCGTGAATTTTGTTGACTGGGACTGTTTTTTTTTGGAAGGATGACTGAGAGAAAACAAAAGCTGAATTTTACAGTTGTGGAAAAACAGTTTCTTGCCCGGGCCATTAGCGAGTATGGGCGTTACCTCCACGGCCCACAGAGTGCCAACACCACCCCGGCCAGGAGGAGGGAGATTTTGGATCGGATCACTGCCCAGGTGAATTCAGCGGGGCAGGGGGAGACACGGATCCGTTCTGGGATTGACAAAAAAATCAATGACCTCCGGCGTCTGGTCAAAAAGAAGCTGGCCAGAATGCATGCCCATGCCAGGGGCACAGGAGGGGGGCCCACCATGCCGTATTAGCCCGTCTCAGCTGACAGCGGAGGAGGAGCGTGCGGTGGCCCTGACCTTTCATTGGCATGAAGTTGCGGGCCTGCCCGGCTTTGACTCAAGTCCGGAGCCCGTGGTGCCAGGTAAGTTTTTTTTTTTTTTTTAATATCAGGTGTGTAGCATGTGTGGGGGAGGGGGTGAAAGGGAATATGTGGCAAGTGTGTGAATCCTCCAACCTGTGAATGTTTTGTGTCATCCACAGATGTGCAGGAGGGTGCAGGGCCACCTGGCCTGACCGCACCAACCCCAGGACAGCAGCCTAATGAGGCCCCCCCAACAAGGCCGGAGTCCTCGGAGGAGGTTCAAGAGGAGGAGGAGAATCATGAGGAGGAGGAGTCCATGTCAGGCACTGGACGTTTGGGTTTTGAGGACTCTTCCCCTCTGGCTGGCAGCAGGCAGGCCTCCCTAAGGGGGAGCCCCCCCCCCTCCTCCCCCAACATGGCTCCCCTCACAAGGGCCTCCCCTTCTCCCCGGCCACAAGCATCAGCTGGAGGCAGGATGTCATCCCAGACCACCAGGGGGGTGGCTGATCTCCTGCCCGCCACTATGAGAAGGGACCAGTTCCTCCAGACCCGCCATCTGGGACAGGTCAGCCAGACATTGGTGCGGATGGAGGAGAGCCTGTCCTCCATCAAGGATACGCTGGGGAACCTGGACTCCCACTCCCGGGCTTTCACAACCTGCCTAAATGAACTGCAGACGACATCAGCAGGCGTTGGGCAGGATGTGATGAGGCCCTTACCCTGGCTATCCAGGCCAACACGGCAACACTTGGTGCTGCCCTGGACAGAATAGCCGTGGCCTTGGAGGGCAGGCCGCCAGGTGGGCAGAGATCAGGGGCTGCTCCTCCTTCCCCGGTTTTACTCCTCCCCCATGAGTCTCCCCTGAGAAGCCGGGGGCCATGGCCGGGGGCGCCCCAGGCGTGGCTCACGCAGAGGGCAATAATTTGTTTTTCCCCATTTTTTTTTTTTTTTAATATTTTTTTTTTGCTGGAAATTTTTTGCTTTTGCAGGTCATTTTTTTTTTTTGGGGTTGTGAATGCTGTGTGAATGTGGGGGGTGACATTCCTGCCGGAAAAGGGGTGTCACCCTCTATTTTGGTGGAGAAGGGTTCCCCAGGACCAGGGAGAAGTGATCCCCAGGTCCGTGTGAATGGTGTATGAATGTACAGTGACATAATTGGAGCCTTGGCGTGGCGTTGCTGCTCACAAGTCCTGCATGGTGGACTGGTGCCAATCCAATTTGATGTGGATGTGGGGTGTGTGTGCTAGGGACCACAGTGGTGTGCATGCATGCATTCTCATTGTGCCATGATTAATAGGTGTGTTTAACGAGCAAAGATGCCCAATGTGAGCTGTCTCCTGGCTGCTCTTCCCTCAGAAGACGGGGTAGCCTCGGTTAGGGGGGATTGATTGTCTGGTTCAGGGGTCAGGTCATCACGTAGGTCAATCTGCAGGCCCTTTCTTTCTGCGAAGTTGTGCAGCATGCAACATGCACCGATGATCTGGCACACAAAGTTTGGGGAATACAAGAGGGTACCCCAGACTTATCCAGGCATCGGAAACGTGACTTTAGGAGGCCAAAGGTATGCGCTCCACCACTGCTCGTGTTTGGGCATGTGCTTGATTGTATCTTTCCTCTCCTGGGGTTTGGGGGTTCCGGATAGGAGTCATGAGATGGGGTCCCCGTGGATATGCAGAGTCACCTGGAAGGGAAAAGACAGGAGGATGTTAGTCATGCATGTGCCCCTTGTGATGTGCATCATGGGAGGGAATAGTCATGCCTGCCACCCATCATGTGTCACTCACCAACCAGCCAGGTGTCCCCATACACGTTCTGATCGAATTCCATTCAGATGTGGCATTGATTGTATATGTAGCTGTCATGGCTGGACCCTGGGTGTTTGGCACGGACGTGCCATATGAGGCCTTGGGCATCGACTATCACCTGTACATTGATGGAATGCCAATGCTTCCGATTGCGGTACATGTGCTCTGTCTCCTGGGGGGGCTGGAGTGCCACATGTGTGCAATCAATGGCCCCCACAGTGCGTGGGAATCTGTCAATTCTGTAGAAATCTGTCATTGCCTTCAGCCGCAGCTCCTCAGTGGTGGGTTTGATGATTTGGTTGGCCATGCGTCTGAGAATTGCAGGGACAACCTGGTGCACACATCTGCTCATGGAGGATTGTGACATCCCAGCCACCACTCCACTTGTACGCTGAAAAGAGCCACTGGCAAGGAAATGGAGTGTTGCCATGACCTTGACCAGTGGCTGCACTGCATGTGAGCGGTGTGTCCGTTGGTTGTTGTGTTGGGCTGGTGATGTCCTCCTGCAGGGTTGTGGTTAATTCCAGGATGACATGAGGGGTGAATCTGAAGATGCGAAACACCTCAAAATCACTCATGCCAAACAGGTCTATGCGGGTGCGGTATATCCTCTCCCGTGCCACCCTGCGTGCCATCCTTCATGCCCTCATCCTTCTTTGTTCATCTAAAGTCAGTAGTATAGCTATGTGCGACGATGCCCCTGGCATGTTGGCATACAGATTGTTGTGCAACACGTGTGACTGCTGAGCTGCTCACTAACAGTGTTGCTTTATCTAACAAGTAGACTTTTTTTCTCTTTTTAGACCAGCTTTTATATGCTCTAATTTTAGACAGGACATTTTGCTGTTGTGCACACTGCGTCGCCTGCGCTGCCCCAACGTTGTTTTGTGGATCCCGTAAGTCCTCATTAGCATATTTGACTAGCAAATCAATGGTGTGTCTAGCGCACTTTTGCGCGGAAGGATGCGCCGTCTAACGAAATTACGCTTTTTTGCGTATCTCGTTCTGTGGATGCCGCGCAACGAAACGCCCCGCGCACATTTCGACTTACGCACGCGCATCTCCTGTTGCGCAGGCGTAATCGCTCTGTGAATCTGGGCCTTTGTTTTTTCTAGACCATTAAAATTGTCATTTTTTACAACCTGAAAAACGGGATTGTGTGTACGCGGCATAAGAACAAGTGCAATTCTCAACCAAAAGGTAGATCCCTACAATGAAATGCAACCCTTACCTTAACACTTACCTAATGAAAACTTACTTTGAAAAAATACTAGACCTCAGCTTTAATTTTTTGAACTTCTAGGGATTTATGACTCTAAGGCCGCGTACACACGAGCAGACATGTCCGCTGAAACTGGTCCACAGACCAGTTTCAGCGGACATGTTCGATCACGTGTACGGCCTAGCCGACAGGTTTCCAGCGGACAAAAGTTTCTAAACATGCTTAGAAACTTGTCCGCTGGAAACCTGTCCGTCGGACATGTCCGATGGTTAGTACGTCCAACCATCGGACCGAAATCCCGCGCATGCGTCGAATTGATTCGACGCATGCGTGGAAGCATTGAACTTCCTTGTTTGAGCACGTCGGTGTGTTATATGTCACCGCGTTCTCTGTCTGCGGGGATTTTGGTCTGATGGTGTGTACACACATCAGACCAAAAGATCCCTTCAGACATGTCCAATGAAAACGGTTCGTCGGACCTGTCTCATCGGACATGTCTCCTCGTGTGTACGCGGCCTTACATACATGTATGTCTGTCTGTCACCCTCTGAAAGTTTTAACTCTAATGCCGCGTACACACGGTCGTTTTTTGCGATGAAAAAAAACGACGTTTTTTAAAACGTCCATTTAAATTGATCGGTGTGTGGGCAAAACGTCGTTTTTTGTCTTAAAAAAAACGACAAAAAAAAAAATTCCAACATGCTTGAATTTTTTGTGTCGTTTTTCAAAAACGTCGTTTTTTGTTTCACAAAAAGTCACCGTGTGTAGCAAAAACGTCTTTCAAAAACGACGTTTTTCAACCCGCGCATGCCCAGAAGCTAGTTATGAAGCAAGCTTCAATGGAAAAGAGTGGTGAACGTAACCTCGCTTTTTGTGAAAAAACGATGGTGTGTATGCAAAATTGTCTTTGAAAAGTGACGTTTCAAAAACGTCGTTTTTTACTTCACAGAAAACGTCGTTTTTTTTTCATCGCAAAAAACGACCGTGTGTACGCGGCATAAGGCTGCGTACACACGGCAGAGAACCTCGACGGGCAGAACACATCGTTCTGCCCGTCGAGGTTCTCTGCCGGCCGTCAGATTCGGCGACCCGCCCGTCGGGAATGGCAACCAGCCATTCATCCCGACGGGCCGTCGAGCAAATAGAGAACATGCTCTCTATTTCTGCTCGACGGCATTCCTGATGGGATGCTCGCTGAGAGCGTACACGCGGCCGAGGTTCTCGGCAGAATGCGGCTCCCAGCGAGGTTCTCGCTGGTTTCTGCCGAGAACATCGGCCGTGTGTACGCCGCCTCAATCTTTCAGAATGTCTTTACTTGTAGTTATGTCTGGATTCAGCACTACAGAGTCTCTTATAAGATAAACTTATCATGCCATGTTACAAACTTACAATGGTTGCAATCTTCTGACTTCTGCCCAAAGCTGAAATATTTTGGCTGGATTTAACCTTTAAATTGTTTTTTACTGCTGAGGTAATATATTAAATGCAGCTACATGATTTGGTTGGGGGGATAATTACCAATATGGTAATCCAGTACCAACAAACAATCGTTTTGCCCCTTTATCAAACCGAGATGATCCTGAAGGTTTTTTTTTAGGGAACCCGCCCCCTTGGTGGGGCCCACACTCAGGTACTCCAACTGGAAACAAGGGGGCCAAAAGAAGGGAAAGAGAGGGAAACGGGCCGGTAGACGAACAATCAAAAAGGATCAAGTCCCACTAGGCACTGGTATATTTAATATCAGTGGGACTATCCTTAATGATGACGAGTTACGCATTCTGGACAAGGGCCTCAAATTTGCCCCTGTTAGGAACTTCAATAAGTTTCAAACGTATGTAAACATCTCTAAGTTTATTAGTACCCTTAATATTAAGAAATATTTTCTGTCCAAACCGGCCGAAAGGTCTTCCCTTATACCAATCGGAACCCATTCTAACCTTAGAACCAAGAGTGTGTTTAATCCTTCCAATTTAGACACTAAACACATTGATGTGTTTAAAAATATGGTTCTAAATGATTTAGACCAATTGAAGGTTAGAAAAGTGAATGACCCATCCTTGGTTAAAAAAGGTATAGCATCATTGGAATCTAAGAAAGATGTCATCATACGCCCCTCAGACAAGGGAGGAGGCCTAGTGGTGATGTCTAAAAAATATTATAAAGAAGAGATGAATCGTTTACTCAGTGACAACAACACTTATAAACTTTTGAAAAGTGACCCTATTTTCCAGTACAAAAAAGACTACTTTGGTTAAAAAGGGACTTAAACGCAATATCCTCTCCAAAAAAGAGGCTGATTACCTCGACCCCAGGGCATGTAGAACACACCCATTATTTACTTCCTGCCCAAAGTGCATAAAAATCCAACCCATCCACCTGGAAGACCCATAGTTAATGGGATAGAATCCGTTTCATCGAGATTGGGCCAATATATTGATTTCTTTTTTAAAACCTATAGTTTCTCAAACTAGGTCCTATCTGAGAGATACTAAACAATGTATACAAATCTTGGAGTCTATATCGTGTACCCCAGACAGTCTGCTAATTACAGCTGATGTTAGCTCCCTCTACACTATCATAGGGCATGCTGACGCGTTGCAGCGGTTAAATGGGGTTTGTCCCAATCTAATTTATCCGCTAAACATCGGAAATTTCTTTTACAATGTCTTGAGTTTTGTTTGACCAAATATTATTTTTGGTACAATGAAGGTTTTTTTCTTCAAACAACTCTGGCGTCGCAATGGGGGCAAAATTTGCCCCCAGCGTTGCCAATATGGTTCATGGCCTTATGGGAGGGAGGGGAAGAGCATTTTTAATGACCCCCCTAAGCAGTTAAGATGCTATAAACGTTATATTGACGATCTCGTCATGATATGGGTGGAGTGTTGATTTATCCAGCTTAGAGACATTTATGTCCAAGCTGAATAACAACATCAAAAATATCTCCTTAACGTGGAACATCCACACTGAAAAGATTGTGTTCCTTGATTTAGAGATCTATAAACAAGGTACTCTTTTGCATACTCGGAATCATTTCAAACCTTCCGATAGGAATGGGTTATATCCCCCTAGATAGTTGCCACCATCGCAACTGCTTTGTAACATCCCTAGAGGGCAGTTTATTCGTCTAAGACGTAATTGTACCTCTGATAGTGATTTTTTTGAAACAATCTAAAATCTTAGCCAAAAGGTTCGAACAAAAGGGATACAGTAAAGATTCCATTGAAAATGAAATGTCCCGAGTTGGTACTCTCAACCGAGCTGAACTCGTTGCCGATTCTATTAAAAAACCTGAAGAAGACAACCAATCGATGTTTAAGATCATTCAGCATCGTCAATTCGAGAAAATAGTTAAAAAACATTGGGATGTGTTAATGAATGATAAGTTTTGGGACCTGTCCTCCCCCCGCGCCTCTCTTTATTTATAGGAAGGCACCCACACTGAGGGATTGTTGTGGCACCAGGAGCCATTGACCCACCCATCTTCAAAGAGAACACTATTTTCTCGTTTTTATCCGGCTTCTACGCGTGTGGTCGCTGTCAGCCCTGTAAAACAGTGCAAATTTAACATCAAAAAACTGAAAGATTTTACCTCGTTTTCTACTAAGAAATCGTACAACATTAAAAATCTAATCACCTGTAACACTGAAGGTGTGGTCTATATGCTTGAGTGCGACTGTGGTTTACAGTATATAGGTCGCACTTCTCGCACCATGGCTGTCAGGATAGGAGAACACGTTAATAATATCAAAAACGTGGGCTAAGTTACTCACCGTGTATCTAGACAATTTTAGGAAGGTACCATAATAGAGAACCCTAAATGTTCTCAAATGTTGGGCGTCTGGGGAAAGAGTAGATAAGCACTGGAGGTGAGGTAATTATATTAGACGAATCAGCAGAGGGAATCCTTCTGGATATACGAGGCTCGTGTACTTTTCTCGGAGGGCCTCAATGTTGATTTTGATTTGAATTGTTTTATTGCAAATAATTAGCTACATATAATTCAGGCCCCCCCCTTTTTTCTTACTATAGGTGTTTTTTTAGATTGATATTACCTTAGATTGATTTTGTGATTATTCTAATGGTATATTAGTGGGGGTCCTATATGTGTTGTTTCTGTGATGGGACTTTGGCATCACCCACGGGATCATTAAGAAATATTAATTTTCAGATTATTTTAATATTAATGTTTTTTTTTTTTTTATATTTTATTTTATATTTTTAATATTTCGATTATTAACCAATAATTTTTTATTTTTTATAGCATATGTTTAGTTTGAGGACTAATTAGTAATTTTAATCAAGCAGTGGTATATTATATGTAATATTATGTAATTATCATTGTGTCATATTTTTTTTGTAAGAACTTGTGGGACTTCTTAGAGTGATGTTAGTTTATTTTCCGATTCTCTTTTTTGTCCACAAGATGGCGATGAAGAGTATTTTTTATGTTTGTCGCTGCAATAGCGAATAATAAAGTTTTTCGCCAGCCCAGCTTACGACGTTCTTTGTCCACAAGATGGCGATGTAGAGAGTTTTTTGTTTGTAGCTGTAATAGCGAACAATAAAGTTTTTCGCCAGCTGTGTCCTGGGATTGGAGCTGTCTGCATAGCAGGCTATATATATCGAGGAGGACATTTAGAAGGTTCCGCCCTGCTGAGGAAGTAGTATTACGATACGCGTCCGGGGTCAGGAACCATCCCATGTCACTCCTTGATGTCCCACATTTTCATTTGAGCTGCCTGATATGGTGTTTTATGCCTGTACTTTCTACTTGAATGTGAGTACCCTGCACATTTTTTACTCATTAAAGAGACTGGTTTATATGGAAGCTCTTAGATCTGGCCTTTTTTCTTTGCATATTGATTCGTTGGTGCCACTGAGGATACTTGCATATCTCCGGGTCCTTCAGCTGACAATTGCACATCTTTGAGCCATCTGGATTTCCTGCCATTTGTTCTAAGCGTTTTAGACCTTTGGTAAAACAAGGGTCTTGGTGTGAGGTGAGAGTACCCATCTTTACTGGTGAAGGGATCACGTTTGAAATATTTGAAATATTGGTTTTTCCAGTCACATGGTGGAGATTACTCTGACTGTTTCGATCACAGGATTTGTTTGCACTTTGCAAATGTGGACTTTCTTTTTATTTTATTTTATTTTATTTTTTCACTGTTATTAATTCAACTATGTCTTCACTGGTATGAGCATATTCGTTTTAATATTAATATTATGCTATTTAGGTTTGCGCTGCACTGCTCTGTTTGATATAGTAATACAGAGACTGTTTTGACCTCCTTTTGAAAATGCAAGTTGCCTGGTTGTCTTCAAAGTTTATAGACACTGACTATGAATAAGTATTTAGCAAAGTAAAATCAGGGTAAAATCAGAACCGCTAATCTGTAAACTTGATTTATGGAGACACCGGATCAGTGGGACATCCATAGAGTAAGTATTTTAGGAAGGAAACGTCAGCAATTTTAGTCTCCATATTGCCTTTCTACAGGTTGTGTTTTGAGACAAAAAATCTCAGAAAAATATTTAAAGGGGTTGTAAACGTAAACAAAAATGTTCCTAAATAGCTTCCTTTACCTTAGTGCAGTCCTCCGTCACATACCTCATTCTTCGATTTTGCTTTTAAATCTCCTTATTTCTTCTGAGAAATCCTCACTTCCTGTTCTTCTGTCTGTAAATCCACACAGTAATGCAAGGATTTCTCCTTGTTGTGGAGTGTCCTGCTCGACCCCCCCCCCCCGGTATACAGGAGAGCCAGGATGCCCACTAACACACAGCTCCTTTCTTTATCTGCAACATAGACAGCATCCTGACTCTCCTGTATTCCAGGGAAGGGGTCGAGCATGACACTCCACACCAGGGAGAAAGCCTTGCATTACTGTGTGGAGTTACAGACAGAAGAACAGGAAGTGAGGATTTCTCAGACGAAATAAGGACATTTAAAAGCAAAATCGAAGAATGAGGTAAGTGAAGGAGGACTGCTCTAAGGTAAAGGAAGCTATTTAGGAAAATTTTTTTTTACCTTTACAACCCCTTTAAGCAAAAATAAATTAGAGTTTCCTTTTATTTATTTCATAAATACGACACTAGAAATCATACATATACAGCATAGCATATTTGTTCTTACAGATTACATCATAGTTAAAAGAAAGAAAATAAGAAAAATATAATATATGTTTGCAGGAATACTGTAGGTCATATGGCAGTTAACTAGTCTTATAAAAAAAAAATTACATTATAGTTCTGTAAATTTATTAGAACAGAATTTAAATGTTCTAGTTGAAACTTTACAGAGTATGAAGGCATTGCTAAGGTGACCTGGGATTTTAGTTCAAGTTTATTAATCCTTTAGGAAGGGAAGGAAAGGTTAAACAAGATAAAGAGAGCAGCGAGCTTGAAAATGAGGAAAAATCACTGTTGGATTTCCACAGGGTCTTCTTTTTAGTATCTGCATTGTATATGTAAAGTATATATTCATGCTGTTTCATTAACAGTCATACATCTCTGCCTCAGTTATGGGGAAAGAAAATGTGGTTCATTCAATCCATGTAGTACTAAATGCTTTATTGTGAAAGCATAATTGGGACATAATGAGCTGAATGCCCAGATGACTTGCTTGAATAACAATGCAAAGAAGAGATGAGCAGAACATACAGATTTTTCCTTCTGAATAAATCAAATTTTAATTAATTACTCTTGTAATCATAACATCATTTTAGCCTAAGGCAGAACTGGGTATCCATTAAGCACAGAAGTCTTGTGTTTAAAGGCCACAAGGAGGCTTTTACCATACAAGCGTGACAAGCGTGACTTATCCTAACTGGTACATAACATAATTATATTCTAAAAAGGAATAGGTATCCAGCAAAACTAAAGAACTGTGACTTTTGGCTGTGCCTATGAGATTGGGCAGCTGTAGGAAGATTTCTGCAGGAAGTCATAAGTTTTGTGTCAGTAGTATTAACTTTTCAAATGAGATATGAAAGAGCACTCTTACTTTAATGTCAACTACAAAACATTGGCAGAGGCATGCATGGCGGAGGGCGTGGAATACTTAGGCGGCGTACACACGAGGGGATATGTCCGCTGAAAACGGTCGATGGACCGTTTCAGCAGACATCTCCGCTCGTGTGTATGGGCTAGCGGACAGATTTTTCACCCGACAGATTTCAAAGCATGCTTTGAAATCTATCCGGTGGGAATCTGTTCCGCCCGACATGTCTGCTGGTTAGTACACTTACCAGCAGACTGTCGGCCCCACCGCCGCCGCGCCGCTGCCAAATGGGATTCGGCGCATGCGCGGAAGTGTTTTACTTCCTGGTGCGGTGACGTGGCGGTGACGCGGCGGCGTCAACGTCACCGCGCGTCACCACTACGTCACCGCGCCGTCCGGCGGCGGGGAATTTGATCCGATGGTGTGTACACGCCATCGGATCAAACTCCTGATCGGACATATCCGATGGAAATGGTCCGCGGACCGTTTTCATCGGATATATCCGATCGTCTGTACGCCGCCTTAAATTTTGCAAAAGCATTCGATACAGTTCCCCACATGGCTAATGTGTAAGGTGAAGTCTACAGGCTTGGAAATATCAGTTTGTAACTGGATAGAAAACTGGCTAAAAGACAGAATTCAGCGAGTAGTGGTTAATGATTCCTACTCTGAATGGTCCAAGGTTATCAGTGGTGTACCCCAAGGTTCAGTTCTGGGACCCTTACTTTTTAATATATTTATAAATTATATTGGGCCTGGGATCAAAAGTAAAATTTCTGCCTTTGCAGATGACACTAAGCTATGACTATGCAGTGGAATAACGTTCTTACAGGATGCGTCCAATTTACAAGCCAACCTCAATGCTCTGTCTAATTGGGCAACTATGTGGCAGATGAGGTTTAATGTTGATAAATGTAAAGTTATGCCATTGGGGACTAAGAATATGCATGCATCATACATACTAGGGGGAGTACAACTGGGGGAATCCATATTGGAGAAGGATCTGAGGGTTTTGGTTGATTATAAGCTCAATAATGGCATGCAATGCCAAGCTGCGGATTCCAAAACGAGCAAAGTCCCTTCT